>JAANDH010000651.1:0-21457 GCA_011799765.1 Nymphaea thermarum | reverse complement strand
CGTCCCAAGATATTGATGAGCCCGAGGCAGTTGCAAACACCTCCTTGGACAGCATACCTCCATCTTCAGAGCCGAGGGATCCACCCATACATAATCGATTCTCAGGTCAGGTCTATTCTAGGCGATCCGTTTCAGATGCAGCCCCACGCAAGTCACATCGTGTGCGACATCCTATTGACAGATGGGTGAGCTATAATAATTTTTCTCTTGATTTCCAGCTCTTTATGACAGAAATCACCAAAAAGGTGGAGCCGAAATCTTATCATCATGCAAGTAATGAAAGATGTTGGGTTGAAGCAATGAATGAAGAAATGGCAGCCTTGCATGAATGTCAAACTTGGCGGATTGTTCCTCGTCCAGCCGATAAAAATGTCGTGGGCTCAAAATGGGTTTACGAATTAAAATATAAGCCAGATGGTAGCATCGATCGACATAAAGCACGACTCGTTGCGCGTGGTTTCACTCAGCAACATGGGGAAGACTATGATGAAACATTTAGTCCAGTCATCAAGATGGGAACCATTCGTGTGGTTATTTCTCTTGCAGTCTCGTATGGATGGCCCCTTTATCAGTTGGATGTCAAAAATGCATTTCTTCATGGCATTCTTAAGGAGGAAGTATACATGGAGCAACCTCCTGGCTATAGTACTGATGATCCTCAAAAATGGGTTTGCAAATTACAGAAATCTTTATATGGCTTGAAGCAAGCTTCTAGATCATGGTTTGATCGTTTCTCCCTTCATATACAACAAGTTGGCTTTCACAGAAGCTCTCTTGATCATTCCTTGTTCATCTATCATACTGGAGAAGTCTCTACTTGGTTGCTTATATATGTTGATGATATAGTTATGACTGGGAATTCTCCTTCACATATATCCCATGTTAAAAGCATGTTGAAGCAAGAATTCAAGATGAAAGATCTGGGTGAATTACGATATTTTTTGGGTGTTGAACTTGACAGGACGAATGAGGTTTTAACCTTTACCCAACACAAGTATACTCTTGATA
Organism: Nymphaea thermarum; assembly: GCA_011799765.1. Taxonomy (NCBI): domain Eukaryota; kingdom Viridiplantae; phylum Streptophyta; class Magnoliopsida; order Nymphaeales; family Nymphaeaceae; genus Nymphaea; species Nymphaea thermarum. Next base: position 20,449 of record JAANDH010000651.1, on the reverse strand, counting down.
TTTTGGACAGGGCAGGTATGACACACTGCAAACCCATCACTACTCCCAGTGTCCTGAATACAAAATTGACTGCTTTTGACGGGACCGTTGCGTATTCCAATCCTACATTCTATCGCAGCATCGTTGGTATGTTACAATACCTTACTTTTACTTGCCCAGATATTGTATATGCTGTAAATCAAGTGTCTCAGTTCATGCATGCGCCCACTGAAGGCCATATGGATGCCGCTAAGCGAATTCTACGGTATCTCAAAGCTACTCTTGGTGATGGCCTAGTTTACACAAAAAGTCCGAACATCTCTCTTGGACATAGCATATATACATATACTGATGCAGACTGGGCAGGCGATCCNTGTAATTGTTTATTTTTTATTGTACATATTTGTTGTACCCTAATTAGGGTTATGCTAGTTAATGAAGGTCTATCGCAGTGGCTGCCTCTCTCCTACAGCCGACTGTTTCTCATCTTCTCCATCGTCCCCTCTTTGCTCTTTCTTCTCTATTTTCAGATTTGCAGACGGAGAGACGTGTTCATATCAAGATTCTTACATGAACAAGATGATGGCTGCTTGATTTTGAGACATGAGATCTACTAAGCAGGTAAAATGAGCATTATTTATCTATGAAAGCTATTTAGCCTAGGTGCAGGCATTTAACTGCATAGGTGACCCAAAACAAAAACAATGCCAAGTTTCTTTCCGCCAGAAAAATACAGGTCTTATATGCTAGTCTTTTTGGAAAACAGGTTGAGAAAGAACATGCACAAATATGGTTTGTGTGGAGGCTTGGAAGGATCATGAGGTTGGATTCGCTAGCAAGTCATATTTTTGTCCTAAAGGAAGTACAGTATGGTTTTCTCTAAGTGCTTTTCTCCGACATAATTTAGAGTTAACCATAGCACTCCAATTATGATTGTCTTAGCTATTAAGAGCAACTAGCTGATATATCTTCTCTAGTAAATTAGCCAATTCATCAAGACAAACCCATTTTCCATAGGTTAGGAGTTGGTCATAGGTAGTAAGATCTTTAATAATGCAGAGAATGAGGATGGCAAGTGGAATCAGCTAGGAATCATGACATTCACCGAGGTGATCACAGCAGGAAATCCTTATTCTTAGGATGAAATTTAATTTCAAGTCATGTGAATACCAATTTTGTGAAATGTAATCATGAGAAGTACAGGAGATCTGATTGTCTTGGAAACTTCAACTTTTTGAGAATCGTAAGTCCACAATGTCATATATCACTATCTAAAAATGCTCCATGCTACTGGCTTTTTGAATCCTTCAGAAAATGGAGCCGTCTTCTCAACTTGGATACCCTTGTTGTTTCCCTAATTCTTGTTTCTGCTTGAACAAGGGCTTAGGAAACGTTTGCCTTCTTCAGAGGTGATAAAAATTGGACAATTGTTACCACTTACCAGTTCCATGCTATGTGATCTACCAATCTAGAGTGTCTGATATAGAAAGGACTCCTTTTGAGGTGAAGTAACTAGTCACTCTGTTAGTGGCAATCTGAAGTTTGGTTGGAGGCTGACATGAGACAGACTAAGGTACTTAGCTTGGTAGAAGAGGCATCAGTTGAGGGTAAGGTTATAGTATAAAGCCAAGACTCCAGCTCCTACATGTGTTTTTTTTTTCCCCCAGTTTGTTTACTTTTTTGCATCTCTACTTTTTCTTCATGATTCGAAAAAATGCATCTCAGTGTTAATTTGGTTTAAGTGTGCTTTCTAGCAAAATGTATTTTGAAGGAGTAGTTTGTGGAGTCCTTGTGAAGGAAAGTTTCCTTTATCTGATATAACAAATATAGTGAATCAGCAATAATCCATCCACTCATTTCTCTTTTAGGATTTTTTTTTTGTGTGTGTGTGTGTGTATATATATATATATGAATGCTGATGGTAAAAATTGAGGTTGACCTCCTTAGTGTGGCTCTTACTATATTTTGTTTGTGAACTTGAGGTCTGTTACCGTGCATGCAGCAGTGGAGGATTTTGCTTTTGATGCTGTACATGTACAATCCAAATGCATGTTAATCACAGATATGGTTAGTCACTCTCAGGTGATTCTGTTCAATTGATATGAAACTTCATGACGCTTGCAAGCCATGGACTGCCCCATGTACTAAGCTTGACCTTGGGGTGAGATGCGGATCAGACCCATGTGTTCAGGTTGAATTTTGTTTGCCTCAATAACCATTTCATGTCTGCAATATAACCTCTTGCCTTGTGGTGCACATGTTTTGGTGCTTCTACATTTTGTTATTGATATTCTCAGTTGATTATGATGAACTGATATGAAGCTCGACTACACTGGCAGACCATATTGCCACATGGTACTAAGCCTTGTCTTTGACTGAGATGATGACAGATCGGAGCCATATATTTAAATTGAATTTAGGGTTAGTCTGCAATTTAACTTCCTGCCTCTGTGGCACACATGTTTTTGTGCTTTTGATTGTGTTTGAATCAATAGATAGATGGTTTTCTGTCATCTTAGGAAACGCCAAGCTCTCTAGTAGGTCAAACCATAGTTGCAAGTAAGTTACTGGTTCTAGTCGGCAATGTTTTTTGTCGGTTATTTTTTGGGAATGATGAAAATTTCGAGAAAATTTCGTAAAAAATTGGCAACTTTTTAGAAAATAAAAAATCCTAAAAATTAGGTAAAAGCAAAATAAATGAAAAACTAACAAGAAAACATAAAAATAACTTGACAAAATGATAAAAATGATGTTCTAGTAATGATAAAAGTAACGTAAAAATACTGAAAAAAAACACAAAAAATTCATTTTGCAGTTATTTTTTTAAAAAAGTGGGGATTTTTTTTTTTCATCGTTTTCAACTTGTTTATTGGTTTTTTTATTTTTATTTTGTTGGCAAAAATGGGTTTTCTATGACTAGTCACTTTACTATGTATGCATGTATGTTTATAACTTTATATAGCACACATAGACATAGGCACTATCCAATTCCAATCTTTCTGATTGGATGGTTCACAAGTAACAGTCACAGCCTGTGAGACAGGCACTTTTGATGTGACAGTTACCTTTTCCTTTCGACGAGGCAGGTTGTAAGCAATCTGATTAAATTGATTGAATGGCTTACTGTGGTTCTTATTGGTTCTTATATTTCATGAGTTTTCATAGTCTACCGGCTATATCAGTGTTTGTAAGTATGTGTTTTTTGTTTCTTTTACATATTTAAAATAGCTTTTGTGATGCTCTCTTCTTGTGTTTTGCTCTAAGCCTCTCATTTGATAGCTTTTATACCATTTTTACATTTTCAGTTTTTTAAAACATTGGGCTCTTTGTTAAGAATAACACATTATGAAACAATCGATGGGAGAACTGTCTTAAGCAGTTGGAAGAACTACATTAGTGTCCTGATTGAAGCTTCCTGCAATTGTTTGATCTTCCATTTAGCAAGTCATTGCAAATATGCTTTCTTGCAAGTTTTAATATTAACTTTGGGTCTCTTATCCTGATCCTTTCCCTTCCCATGAACAATTGACGCACCTCACTCTAATAATGCTGGTAGTTCCTAACCACTGCTTAAAAAATGAACTCGTTATGTAGATGTTAAGTGACATAAATGATACTTCCAATAAAAACATTAATAGCCTTACGGAACCTCAATTTGATAACTTTGGTACTTCCTAACCACTGGTTAAGAGATAAACTTGATAGCTGGATGTTAAGTGATATGGTTGATGCTGTGGTATAGTCATATGAATCGTCTTCCTCTTTTGCTTGTAGTTCAGAAAAGTAAAGATTGATCTATTTTTCCGTGGTTTTTTTATTGTTATTGAATATATGAGTGTTGTCTTCTGTTTGTTCTATGATATGATATGGATCTGAATGGGACTCGACCATGCGATTATTAAGGGTGTAACCTGTCCTCCAAGTTTTGGGATTTGGTATTCTAGATTTATGGTGTTTCTTATAAACAGGAGCAGCAGCCGGGTGTTTCTTATAAACAGGAGCAGCAGCCGGCTGCCATGCTGTTCATGATATAAGAATGCACAAGGATGTGTGGCATATCTAGCTTTTTTCCATGGAAGAAGCTTTCATGTCCTGATTTAAGTTCTTGATATTTTGCTTCCAATAGAGAGGCTGCAATGTCTATCCTGTTGTATGCATTTAGTTAGCGTTCGTATGCAATTGCTCCAGCAGCTGTTGCATGTGGATCCACGAACGAGGAAGTTGTGATTCTTTTCCTGGTTGGACGTCACATTCCAACTCCCGTGGTCTCTGTGGAGGCAACTGAAATGGTTGCTGCGTCACTTTGTGCTGGCATCACTATGCTTGTACTTCGGCTGGTGCATAAGATTATCTGGTAATCCTTATTTGATTATCATTCTTCTGTGGCCATTGATGCGCATGAGGCTTTGCAGATGCAGGAAAAAGTTTACTGCATTTTTTCTAGAGAGCTTAGTTTATATGAAATATATCCCTTTTTGTGGTTCATTTTTAAAGGATATCATTTTCTTTATACTTGTAATGGAAAAGGAGTGGGGACGGTGAACTGCAATTTGTTGGTGCTCACACGTGTCCTTTTGAGTGGATGTGCAGCTCTCTAAGTCCCAGTGATGCAAGAATTGTTTGTGGTCCAACAAGTGGGTTCGATGTGCATGCTCTAGTTCTGCCAGATTTGCGATCCTGGCCAAGTTTGGGCCTGAGTACGCAGGCTGGCAGTTGTACTTGAAGAAATAGCAAATCTACTACCTGGGTCAGAGAGGAATACACCGTAAAGGATGAACTGCTTCTGACAGGGTTCAGGTCTGAGTTTTTCCTTTTTGGAACTTGTCATAAAGAAAATGAGCTGATGTAACTCCTGGTGTTTCAATTCCTTGGACCCATGTAGATTGACAGCATTGGGGGAACGCTGCTCTTCTTGTTCCTTTTTGTCATTCATCAATGCGGCTATTTTGGTGCCAATAGGGACTAGTCTCTACCAAAGTCCATGTGATTTGACCTAGTGAATACGTACTTAGCAATTCACACTTTGGGTCTATTGGCATGGAAGGCCTATTACCGTTGATATTAAATTTCTTTTCCATAACGCACGTGATGTGCTTTCTTAACCGGTGGTTTCTGGATTTGGTCTGAAGCCAATTGATCTGCTTCTCTCTTCTAAGTAGGGTTGGGCATCAGGCAGCTGCCGGTTGGTCCAATTTTATTAAAAAAATTTAAAATGTATATATATGTAAAGAAAAATATATAAAAATATAATTAAGATTAATAAAAAAAATTTATCGGACCCGGCCTGGTGCCCACTCCTACTTTTCAGTGTCAAACTGTAGCTTAGCATGCTGCTTTATTCATGTGGTTGTCTCTCTAGTGACACTATTGCAATTAGTACTCTCTGATTGAACCGTTGAACTGTAAGGGGTTGAACTAGCTCATATTTAAATTGGCACGTCACTAGCTTGTTATGACTCTAACCGACTCTAATGCTCCATGGAGTTTGTGCCACTCCTTTGTAACCAATACTGGATTATAGACCATGACTCCGGCAAATGTAAGGGAAGAAAGTCAGGATAGTTGTTATATGGGATGCCGACTTGTTTGATATTTGGTTTGATTATTGACGATGAAGTGAGAAGTTATGCAGCTTCTGCTTAGCTAACCTGGTTTGCTTGGGCTAGTAGAATGGTTTCAGATGTGCTTGGCTTTTGGATCTTAAAGTCTCTGGTTGGTCTTTCCTTTTAAGTTTCATGCTAGGAATCCATAAGCTGGATCGGAGATGTGTTCACCATTTATAGCTGAACTTCTAACATTTTTGGGGTGCATTCAATTTAATAGATCTGTGAATTCTTTTCCCAGTAGGTAAATCACAAAACTCTTGCGCTGAACACTTGGTGTGATCATGAATACTATTCTCTCATACATGGTTTTATTGGATAATTCTCGACTTGTTCAAGAAACAGCCATATGCCTCTCGGGGTACTCGATGAGGCTTTTTGCTTTGCCAAGAGGAAATGTCTTGCTAGCTGAAGATATTGTCTACCCGTGGAAAAGGATTTTATCTACTCTTTTTCTTTTAGCTATGTCTGTTTTGTGAAAGGCTGTTCTGCGTCCTTATCTTTTGGTTTCCACTTCGGGTGAGCGCGAGATATTAATCCAACCGCTTGAAAAAGGCCCGAAGGCCCCCCATTCCTCCTGCCTCCGGGGTCTTGAGCTGCGTCGATGTCAGCGATAGCAACGGTGCTCTTTATGGTTTGAAACTTCATGTGTACATCTCTCCATGAAGGGCCCTGCTTTTGCTCGACTTGGGTCAGGGCCAGGGGTTCTGCCCCTTGATTCTCATTGAGACAAGTTCAGGAAAAAGCTCGGCCTCGAGTTTAAGGTAGCTTTTGTCTGTGAATAACATGTAACTTTTGTAGTTAATATACTGGCTGAGTGGCATCTATATGATAACTTCAATTCCTGCCCACTTAGGTTTGTCTTGCTTATATCTATGGCCCTATTGCCTGCACTTGTGTGGGTTCTAGGGCTCCAAGCGATAGGTTGGCCAAACAGTTGCACTAACACGAAGTATGCGAGAAAAAGTAAGGGCCTTGGGCCAGGCCTTAGTCGTGTTTTGATATGGGCTGGCGCCTCTCAACTTCTCGGTAGAGGGGTTCACAAACAACTTTTTAAATAATTCAACGAGGGCCAATATTGATGAAGTGAATTGTTTAAAATGTTACTTTCTCTTTTTTATAGAAAAAAATGAAAATAGATCCCATTACTTCCTGGTTGGATCCAAAGTGGCCCCTTTTAATACAACTTGCATTCTAAATGAAATGCATGTTGTTAACAAACTGAGAGAGAGAAGACGAAAAGTTCACCACCTAAAGAGGTACAAAAGAGCAGTCTGCATCTCTGAAATAAACATTTGGAAATTGTGTAGATAAAAATTCATGCATATGTGTGGGTGCCTAGATTTTTTAGCGTATTAATTCTCTCCTCGGTGCATTTTGGCCACTTAGGTGGTGGCATGCTTTTGTGAGTACTACACGAGACTTTTGTTGACAACTAGAAATATTTAATAATCTAACCTTTGATTGATTGTGCTTTCAAGGTATAGGCTAAACAGCTGCATGGATTCAAGATCTTTGGTTTTATAATATCTGAACCATCAAATATCATGGCCATGTTAGGAGAGTCTGGATTTGGGGAACCAAGATCGTGTGTTAGTGAAGTCATGTATAAGTGTCAATCTTAGTTTCTTTTGATCACGAGGTACTCTAGTTAATGGGTTTATCCGAAAGCTGGAGCGGATATTGTGATACCATAGGATTCCCTTTTCCTAGTTAAATTTTAGTTTTCTCTGCTTTTATCTCCGGTTCTATTATCATAAGTGGACTCCTTCAAACAGCTAGGGAAGTAAATATGACGGATGTTCTTCATTAAGCATTATGACCTCTGGTCCTCATCTCTCTCTAATTTGAAGCTTCCAAACAAACTCTCCCTCTAAGAGAATTAAATCAACTGGGTTATTGGTCTATCTGCATCAAATAATTATTCAGTAGATGAACGATGACGATGGCATGACTATATTAGCAAATAGCAATTATGATGGTAGTGATGATCATGGGGTTTACTGTCTTGGAATGAACTGTTCGTGCAACTAAGAGCTCATTAGGTGGGGCTTGTTTTGCCTTAATGTATCATCTTTCCTAATGCCATCAACGATAAAGGCATTGAGGAGTCACTGTTACGAGTGCTTTGCTTCAATAATATTTCGCACTGGATCCCTTCATGGAGGTGGCACACGTGTCTGGAATCTTTTGCTGACACCACAATGAGGAAGGCTAGGCCATTAGAAGGCGACCCCAGCTGCCCTTTTTGGGGCTCTTAACCTTAACGATGTCTGCCAAACGTATGATCTGCTGTTTTAATTTCTTTATAAATCTTGTTTTTCTGTTAAAAGCAAACCTAGGTTACACAGTCGAGATCCTCACCTCTCTGATGCTCATACTGTACAGATGCTAAAGATAGATTAGTCACTTCATTTGTGAATGCCCTTGTAAGATCGAAAATGAAGGAGACGGGTGGGGGGGTGGTTGTGGTGGGTGCAGGAAGGGATCCAACATGCATCAATGTTAAATTATTTCGTGATGTTTTTCTATTGTCATTTTGAATAGTTGATGCAATTAGTAGATCTCTCTCTCTCTCTCTCTCTCTCTCTCTCTCTCTCTCTCTCTCTCTCATATATATATATATAGGTAGGTGCCAGACTTGGTTGTTAGACATATAAGGGATTCTTTTGTTATCCATTTTTCAAGATGGATGGTTGAAAGAAAAACAAAGAGAAAAAAATTAGGTATACTTTAGTTTTTTAACATTAACAATTTTTTCTTTTAATTTTTCTCTTAACCATTCATCTTGAAAGTCACATGGGTATAAGTACGGATTAAATTACAAAGATGCAGATAGATGTACAATAATTTTAAAAACTCTGAGTATAGAGGTGCAACAATTGTATGATGCAATATATTACAAAAAGTTCAAAATATAAGCAACATTTAAATAAAAACGTAACATAAGTATCAATAACTCACAAAAGCATAATGAAAAATGAGCTAGAAACAAGCTAAATTAAGTAGAAGGAAGTAGTTTGGATCCTTATTGATTTGAAAAGTACTCATGTGTGTCCAAATATTTGTTTACAATAACCTTCTAAAATCACCCATGTGACTTTGATAAACAAACATGATGACTCTTTATGAGTTTAGTGCCTATAGGTTTGGTGCTTATATATATATATATATATATATATATATATATAGTTTTATGTGTGCTAGGAGTGAGGAAGGATCTTAATTAGCTCAACCAGATGGATGCGTGTTTTAAGTAATCAAGGTATGGGGTATGTTCGAGGCTTTGAAACGGCATGGTCCTAAACTAGGTGATCTTTGGAACGGACAAGATAAACTTTAACTTGGACCCGCTCTACTGGGGTCTCTCTCTCTCTCACTCTCACTCTCTTTCTTTCTTTCTGTGTGTGCACTAGTGTCTATTGGAATTATTGATAAGCGAAAGTAGGTCTACAACGAATGAGAGGCAAATATTCACGTGGAACAAGGGGCCAGCAGGTTGTGGGGGTTCATGGGAAAGCAAGAACTGAAAGGGAACGTCCTTTACACTTGCTGAAAGGAGCTCCGGCTTGAGATGTACCGCCCTGCAATAATGCTGTATTCTATAGGGTAGCGAATTGTGCTAGGAGAATTGCTTTCCACTATGACAAGACAGGACAAATAAACAAAATGGGGTCGAGAGGATGTTCGACGATTCTCATTTCCACTATTAGATCCCTCTCTCTCTCTCTCTCTCTCTCTCTCTCTCTCTCTCTCTCTCTCTCTCTCTCTCTCTCTCTGTAGCATTGACCTGTTATCGAGCTCTTTTGAGAGTGCATTGTTTCATTCATGTCTTTCCCATATTATAAGTGTTTGCCTCATGAATTGTTCTTTTCAAGATGTTGATGACATTTCATATGAACTTTTTTGGGAGAAGTGTACTTTTAGGCTAGAGAGGGAGAGAGAGAGCACCCGAGTGTCTCTTCGTTTATCTGCAAGGTCATTGCTTTGATCCTACTGTCTACCTTGTTTTCAGCACGCCATCAGCGTGGTCTGTTATCTTGTTTAATTTTATATGCAAAAGCTTAGAGATATAAAATCATAATCTTTTCATGTGTAGATAAGATTTTATAAGAGATCAAAATTGATGATCACCGTTCTTTTATTCTTACGTTTTTGAACATATAAAACCCAGATAGCTACTCAAAGATTTGGAATAATATAACATTCATATATTTATTTATACTTGTAGATTGTGCAACACCATAAAAGGAAATTTCCTGTCATGCACATAGCGACCAATAATTGTACCTTTACTGTGACCAACAGCGTTCTTCCATCTCCTCCCTCTCTCTTTTGGGGTGACCCATGGGGAGTGCCATTCACCTTGCCTGAGAGACTGTTTCAGGCCACCAGATAGACAGAATGTGGCGGTGTCCAAACGTACAAGGGACTCTAGGTTGTTGGTATCAGAACCCTCACATCATATTATCTTAAAATTTGAATTTATTATAATAATTATTATTCAACTTAAAGCAACTTAGCCTTTTAAAGCCCTTAAATCACTAAGCTTAATATGTAGTTATCCGTAGTTCAAGATGTGAGTGGAAGGAAAAAGAATTTATTTCTGTTAAACCTCATCAAATAAGAGCATCTACTGCTCATGCATGCAAGGGATGTTAGCTTACCAGGAGGCATGGTACATCTAGATCTGATATTAAGGGGGGCGTTTGATTGCATCTACTTTAAAATCCTCAAGATTTAGAAACCGTGTGTCTAAATTGAGGCTTTCCCCTCTCCGATCTCAAATCAGACATTTTCTCAAATGTGAAAAGGTTAGGGATTTCAACCATGGTTCATAGGCCTGACTTAAGATCTTTAGTTCGATAAACCATAGATTATAGTCTTATGAATTTTTTCCCACATTAGCAAAAGTATGCTATATCATATCCACATCAAGTCAATGGATTTCAAATGCGAAGCAATCAAATGGCCCTTAAGAGAATCCAATAAATATCCATTCGAAAACGAGGGTCTGGGTCTCATCTCAATCAAATCCCGCAAGCAATTTTCAAAATCCATGGGAACGGAACGTCGCTGATCTCTTAGGCTGTTTCTATGGTCTTATGGATCCCACCTGATGGATTATGTATGGGTAACCCACGAGTACAAGTGCTTGGACATGACGGGTCCATACTCAACTGGGGAGGGTCGGTTGAGTGAGCATATCCCACTCAAGACCTACCTTGTCCACATAAAACAATAATGAATGGCAAGTAATTGAATCCGTAGTATTCTTTCACGAGTAAGTAAACGTGTTTGTACTTTTCTTCTTGACGAAGGCAGCTGGTAAGGTCCCACACACACTGGTGCACATTGGTGTCCAAGAATTAGAAATCAATTCTAATGGCATTTTATCATGGTGCACTAGCTCATGGTCTAGGCAGAAATGGGTCTTGGGCAGACATTATGTAACCTCAAAGTTGTTATATATGGGAAAGGAAAGGAAAAGCAGGAGGTTAACTTTTCAATCTATTTCTTTATTCAATCATAAGTATCAAGAAATAAAAACATCAAGCAAAGTTGTATCAACGCAAAAAAGTTTATTGTCTAGGTTTCACTTCAGTGCGCAGGGTTGCCACCAAGTTTTTTAATTAGATGGAACTTTACGTAAGGAGATGAATGCTTACCATAATGGGAACTGCTTGATGGAAGGACTAAGAAAAGCAGATCTTGGTGAAGTAGCAAATGGGATGTTTTTCCTCCTCTTCTTACCAGAGAGAGCTTCTTCCTCTTGGAAACAAGCATATCTTCTGGTTGGGCACCTCATGTTAACCCTCAACTAGGGGACTCTAATTAAACCTTACTGTCAACTATATAAAACCCTGAGGTGAGTATCTTGTTGTCTAAGCTTAGGCTTGCGCAGAAGGTCAAAACTAAGGCTCCTGCATAAAGGTAATCTCGAAATCATTCAAAAAGATACTGATGAAGTCTCCTCTTCTCCAAGGGAGAAGGATATTCACAGCTTAAACCTGAACCACATATTCTCTGAGTCTGAATTGTATTTGGGTCCACCTGACACTAGCAGTCGGGTCGGATCATCTGTGACCAAAATGGACGGTGGGGCCAGGCACATACTTCGACAGTGGGGAGGGACCCTCCCTTCCATCTTCTGGGAAAGTGGTAGCGGGACCCACCACAATTAAATTTTTAATGTCCTTGTCATACAGTTATGCCAGTACCAGACCCGGACCCGCCAGGTCCAAACTCGTCTTCTGACTGGAAGTACGTGTGTGTAATCATCCGTTGATGCAGAAACTTCTCCCCACTTCATGATAAAGATTGATTGCAACTGAGTTGTGGCCACCGCTAAAAGGGCTAGGGCTTTCTTATCTCTGGAATATCCAGAGCCACGATCCCGCATATTATCATGAATTCAGAAGGTCATTGTTTGGAAGTTTTGTTAGCAGGATTTTCCTCCTTCTTCTTCTTCGGATTTTCCTTCTTCTTCCACCAATAATCCAAAAGAATGATCAAAGTCCCAGTATTATCACTGGCTAATATTGGGGACATGGGCCTCTGTATTCAATCTGAACGCATATAGAACTGACTCTCTCTCTCTCTCTCTAGTACTGCCTTCCTATGTGGATGGCATTAAAACCATGTTAAAGAAAACTCTTTCGTCCTAAGCATCAAAGTCTGAACTAGGTTTCATCTTTCTAACAAGGAACAGTGACCATATAGTCAGAAATTTCTGGCTGAGGTGCACTATTAATGCATCAAAAACTTTTTAGGGGCAGTCCGTACGTAAATAATGAAATGGCCATGAGATTTGAATGTAAAAATAAACAGATCTATGTGGGCCGGTGTGGGCAATTGTCAGCGCCAGTCCATATGGGCCTCTGCCACAGATTGGCCCCTTTCTTTTAATTTTGATGCTAAGATTAGGTTTCAAACATGACTTTAGTGTTATCGAAACACAATTCTAAGTTCAAAATTTGCTGCACAAATCTCCAATTCCATGCCAGTGACATTCGTTTCAGTTGAACATGAGAAATTCACTTCAACAAGGAGAGTTTGTTAATAACGCGTATAATCTCTTGATTTGTAGGTCCTAAAATTAAGAATATTATTCACCCATATTTCCTGCAATAAGTTCAAGTAATTGGTTTCTTCAAACCATATGGTTGATAAGACTCTTACAACACAAAAATGTATTCAGTAGATTCAGAACCAATAGCTTGACTATGTAAGCCATAGAGTGCATAATTGTGATTATTTCGTTATTAGTCGTCAAGGGTTGCATAGGCATGAATCTCCATCAGTTGCACATTGGCAGGTCTCTGATTGGCAGAAACCTGCTATACGAAGGCACACATATCTTCTCTTGCAGAAAAGAGTGCTATTCCCAAAAACTCATGAAATAATTTCTCTTCAACTTGATGACATTCATAAAGTTGCTCTACCATGTAAAATTATTTAATCATACTCCACAAAATGTAAACGCATAATGCTGAGGCACAACCTGTAGTCAATTTAATGCAACTGTAACAAGAAATATAGGGGGTACAAATACAATCAAATCATACTGCCAACTTTATCTAGCATTAGTGGTCATTTTCTTTTCCTTGATACCAAAGAAGAGAATCCAATGCTTATTTACAGCGTAAAATTGCCAAAAATATATGTGATCATGTCTTCAAGCTAGTCCAAAGAATGAATGTTCTACAACCATGATCATGTTCAACCACGATCAAATAAACCAAAATCAGCTTTATCTCTGGACCCATGCCTGGCGCAACGCAACTCACATGTGAATGCAGAGTGAAGCTGCATCTTATCTTTGTGCGAGCATGATGATGTCCCATATTCAATCATTGTACTGCCAGTCTGCCTTTGTGTTTAATTGGCAATAACTGTAATCATTTAAACCAATTTCATGCATCTAAAAACACCACTTCATCCTTCTACTATGAAGATTTATGCTGGGATTGAGGCAGGTTGTCGTCTTTGATCATGGTCAAACATCTTGGTCATATCTGTGCGCTATTAACTGAGGTCCCACAATTGAGGAGCAGTCTGCTGCAGTCTATGATTTCTGGATCTGAATTGTACCATTGTCTTTTTATGTACTGCAAAACAATGTATGCACCTAAAAAGCCATATTCTAGTCTACCCGTATGTCCTTGATCTGCCGATTGAAGAACTCAACTTTCCTCCTTAATGCATTATCTAGTAAGACTGATTAGGTTGACGCTAAACCACACCAAAATTTGGTTTCAGCACTTTCTAAGACTAGTTTTGCTGCTAAAAGTGGAAACCTAACATGATTTGTTGCGTCATGCAAATGGGCCCGTCCACATTTCAGTTGTTTTACAGTTATCTTAGAGAGTAGTAGTCTAAAGTATTATCAGCATTTGCACTTAATATGTCATTTATCGCGCATCGGTCGTTCTGGCATACTGTCCAGGATCATCTCGGCTCTCGGATGGGAGGCAGAGCTCTCCCATTTTCCCTCTTCAACGTAGGTGAGGGCTGCATTGGTGTCTGGTATGGACTAAGTATCCGTCAACTAGTACAATGCTCTCACCCCGTGCACCATAGTGATATGCGATGATGGGAATTGAACTAGCAGCACATAATTTCAGCGCCACCAGCTCAACGAGCTATGCTATTCCTCTCAGGGCCAATTGCATCGACGAGGCATACCCTTACCAGTTCATCCCAGGATCTTCATCTTGTTTAGCGCATATATGGCAATTCCACCAAGATCTCTTCATTAGTTATAGAAAGAGTCCAGACAGATTTTTTTGAGCGAGAAGGAATTTGATTCGTTAAATAATATGTGGTTGGTATTTTTGATTTTTCAGCGAGGTACAAAATATTTATTCGTCAAGTATGCAATATGATTCCATAGGATCAAATCGAATCGAATCAGTTGATTTAGTGGCTGGTTCAACTGAATCAATTAATAATCAGCAAACAATATCATTATATGCGTTGTGGAAAAATAAATGATATAAGTATTCACCGATAATTCAATTTAAACTGGCGGATTTAAACCAAGTTTTTGCCACCACAAAAATGGTTCTTTATTTTCAAACAATTAAAAAAAATCACTTACTTAAGAAGGACAATCTAATTACTCGGCAAGATCACATAATCTCTAACAGGAATATGTTTCTAATGCATACCCAAATACCTTTTTTTTTTTAATTTCTTGGACCAATCTTTTGTCTATTTTCGTTAAAATTTTAAAAGCAAATAAAAAAAACAGTGTATATTCATTTGCATATTGCATAAATGTGCACGTCACCGATTAGGCTGCCACACAACACATTTTGGATCATAGAGTTGTATCAGAAAGCACTTTTGAGATGATAATATGAGATAACTATTGACCAATTTGTTGATACATATATATTATTGAGCTTGAATTTTACTTTAAAACTGCAAATATTCAAGACGGGAAAAGAAAGTAAACGAAAGAGTTACACAAGAAAGTTGTTTCTGGAAGGTGGGCCTGTTAGATGGGGCATGCGCTTCTCATGGTTGCAGAGTGCGTCCTTATGTCATGGTGTGCCACAATCATGCTTTCTGAGCCAGAATGAAAGCTAAGTCACAAATCTGAGTCTTGGGGATTTTCTTGGCCCTTTGCAAGGAATCATGAAAGACCTAGTTCTTAATTCTTATGAGAGCAGCAGTAAAACCTCTAGGGGCCCGTTTGGCTAAGAAAATGGTAACATATTGTTCCATGAACTTACCCCAATGACCCTTCAAGTGTAGTTTGGTAACAACTTGTATTATGTCAATCCCTTCGAGTCTCAGATAAGATTGCATATATCGCCTCAAAATTAGAACAAGGAGGTGCATGTTAAGGTGTGTTTGATAAAGAGAATATATGATTCTAGAAGATGCCATATTGTTGTTTCAAGAAATATACTAGCTAGCACTTGTTATTGAATATAAAAAAACATTTAGAAGCATCCAGTCTCTCTTCCCCTCTCTTTTTTGGAATAGGAATCCTTTTTTTTTTTTGAAAAATGTGCTATAAGAAGTGGTGGAGCCAAAAAAAAATTTCTAAAGGAGCATTGATTCATACGTTTTCATAGGGGCACTTACTTTGTATAACAAAGTAAATATTAAATGATTTTAATATAAAAATAAAAGAAAATTGAGAAACTGGTGTGAGCAACACCAGCATGTGGTTTTGCCAATGGTTTTAAGAACATAATGCTCATTATATCAAATGCTCTTTTTAATAAAAAAAGTTGTTCTATTTCCTAAAAAAAATTATATAATAGTAATTCAAAGGCAGCACACCCATTGGGTTTCCCAAACAGTACCCAAACTTACTATTGCATTGGGAAACTCCATTCCTGAGAAAACCAGTCACATTAACCACGCCAACTTTCCCAAGTTGCATGCACAGCTCTCCAAATAATAGACTTTGTTTTCCTAAGATTGCCGGTCGATTACCATTTCAGAAGTACAATGCATCTCAGCTTCTTCAAACATGGGGCTTCCTGTCCGCAGCCAGGCGTATACCCAACAGACTCTCCTTTTTGTAATTTTTGGAAACTTTCAACAGTCTAAATGCAAATAACAAAGCATTCTTCCATTATGTATAAGCTTTAATGTTAACATACAACATAATAAAGTTGCATTATTTGTCAAAGATTTGTTCATGATGATGTTTATGACATTAGCCTGAGGACATGTCCTTTTTTATTTTTCAAGAAAGGAAGAACCAGAAATTTCTGTCCAAACTACCCCTACATAGACAAAAAAATCACGAGCAAGAAAGGAAGAACCAGAAATTTCTGTCCAAACTACCCCTACATAGACAAAAAAATCACGAGACCGCCCCTCACGTGCTCATGCTATGCCTATATATATAAATTGGGAGTCGTCCACTCTTCACTCGTCTCTTCTCCGTCATTACCACTGCCACCAGCATCGCCATGACAACTTTCTCCCTCTCCTGCTTCGACCAATGGCCTTCTCTCCTTTTCATCTCCCTCCTCCTCATCCTCCTCATCCTCAACTTTTGGCCGTATGCCGGCGGCTTTGCTTGGCGCTTGGCCTTCCGTAGCAGCGGCCGCTCTCCGCCGATCCCCGGGCCTGCTGGCTTCCCTTTCCTCGGCAGCCCCTCCCTCCTGGCCAGCCCGCATTCCCACCGCATTCTCGCAAGGGCTGCCGCTGCCCTCGAGGCCACCCGCCTCATGGCCTTCTCCCTGGGTCACACCCGCCTCGTCATTGCCAGCCACCCCGATACGGCTCGGGAAATCCTGACCGGATCCGCCTTTTCGAACCGGCCGATCAAGGAGTCGGCACGCCGTCTCATGTTTCATCGGGCCGTCGGGTTCGCTCCGTCGGGTGAGCACTGGCGCCGCCTCCGCCGCATTGTGGCGACTCACCTCTTCTGCCCGAGGCGGATTGCCATGTCCGAGGCGTGGCGACAGGGGTGCATCGGAGAGTTGATGGAAGGGCTATGTAAGAGGAGGGAAAGAGATGGGGTGGTGGAGCTGAGGTGGGCCCTACAAGCGGCCTCCCTCAGGAGTGTTTGGATGACGGTGTTTGGGAGGTGGGTGGAGGAAGAGAGGGAGGAGCTGGTAGAAATGGTGAAGGAAGGGTATGAGTTACTGGGAAAGCTCAACTGGGGGGATTATTTTCCCATTCGGATTTTGGATCTTCAGTCCATCGGAAGGAGATCCGATGAATTGCGAACCAAGGTTTTCACTTACCTCCGCCGCATCGTGGCCGACCGTAAGATGCATAATGCCGCTAGTGGTGATGGCGGCGGCGGCGATTTTCTCAGCATTCTGCTCCGCTTGCCGGACGAGGACCGGCTTTCAGATGTGGACATGCTGGCCGTTCTTTGGGTAAGTAACGTTAACGATCCATTTTAATAATTTTTGAAAATAAACTACACGTAATTAAGAAAAAAAAAAGTCTAGCTTTTTCCCTTTTTTATTTAAATCTTTCTAATTCAACTCCTGGTTCAGACACCGTTCAAATATGTGGAGGTTTTAATAATCATAGTAAAAATGAGTAGAGTTTGGCCAAAAGCGAATTTGGTAACTACAATATTAAAGTTGGATTAGTTTTGTCAATTTTCTTACTTGTTTTTGCTTAATGAAATTGTTTTAGGAGATGATATTTCGAGGTACGGACACAGTGGCCATCCTAATGGAATGGGTTATGGCGAGGATGGTGCTGCACCCGGACATCCAGGCTCGAGCCCAGCAAGAGATCGACCTGCACGTAGGCTCCACCCGGGAGGTCCAAGACTCGGACCTACCCAAGCTCACCGTCCTCCACGCCATTGTCAAGGAAGTACTCCGGCTGCACCCACCAGGTCCACTTCTCTCATGGGCTCGGCTTGCCATCCACGACGTCCACGTGGGCAAATGGTTCGTGCCAGCTGGCACTACGGCTATGGTCAACATGTGGGCCATCACCCACGATGCATCGATCTGGAAGGACCCAGGTCAGTTCAAACCAGACCGGTTCCTGGAAGAAGACGTCAGCATTATGGGCTCAGACCTCAGGCTAGCTCCATTTGGGTCCGGCCGGAGGGCGTGCCCCGGTAAGGCACTGGGCTTGGCCACGGTTCATCTATGGCTTGCTAGGCTGCTCCACCACTTCAACTGGCTCCCCTCTCCATATGCGGATCCGAGGCGGCCTGTGGACCTATCTGAACAGCTAAGAATGTCGCTTGAGATGAAGAAGCCGCTTGTGTGCCAGGCTATTCGCCGGAACTCAGTTCGGTTTTGACAAGATCCGGCTGAAAACTGCCGTGTTTGGACCATGTTAAGCAGCAGGGCTGGACTGACAAAAGGGCTTTGGTAGTTGCTTCGAAGGGAAAGCTCTGGTGCTTCTTGTTCATATGAATCAAAGCGACTCCTTGTATTATTGGCTTGTAAAGCGTGAAGTTATCATTCCAATATCCATGCTAGACTTCTCTCTTTCAATGTAAATTTTTAGTTAAACAGCTCCCAATTGCTCTTACAAATTATCACTTTGATCGTGTCGTGTCCTGGACCCAAATGGGTTCGAGCCATGGCTGGCAGTCATCCAGTCATTTTTATTGGTATCAATTCCTTGGATAAGCCAAAGCTTAGTGACATCTCTTGGGGTTATTGAGGTGTAATCAAAGAGACTGTTTGGCACCAACAATAAATTGTTTCTGCGCAAAGTAACATAGTGTTTCATGAATCTATCCTAAACTTTGGAGCAAAATCAATGGATATTAATAATACATTGTGGGCGCCAAACGCCCCCAAAGGTTTCACCCCCTCTTCCTATCCACAATAAAGTAAAAGTTGTACAAAAGTACCTAACTTTTGGGCAAATAACACATCAGCATTTTATTTTTGAAACTCAAAAACAGCAGCTGAATTTTAGCAAGAAATTGTCAAAATGCTACATGCCAAAAGAAAATATTCACTTATGATAGCAAAAACATCAATACTAAAAAGAAAATAAAATTTCTTTAGCTGAAGGAAAAGTGGGTTTTTTCTTTTTTCATGAGGATTACATTTATCATTTTATATAATAAAAAGTTAATGCTTTTAGGAGGTTTTCGAGAGTTTCCTCAAATGTATCAAGTCTACTTACTTGTTAACTTTCAAAAGCTGAATGGTGCTAGCCCAAACATTAGGCTTTTTTCTGTAATTCTTTTTTCTTGATTAAACAATGTTAAACAAGTGTCGTTTGGATTAGTTAATTTTTTGATGAATTCAAATGATGCTATACGCTATGACGAACATGGTTTTAACATCAAAACTTGTCCAAAGTTGCTTGTTTTAACCTTAGCACTTGGTTTTTCTTACATGGTTTATGTGTCATTAAAGGATATGTTTAAGACATTGAATGTGGCTATAGAATGAGAATATGCTTAATCATTGAATTTTTAATGTGTCAAGACACTCATATTTATACTAAAATGATATGACTCTCCACTAAAAATTGCGTTTATATCATATTAGATAAATACACATCAGTGATGGAAAGAAACTTTCTATAAATGGTTATAGGTGTTCGGGAGAATGGCTGGCGATGTTTGGGTGTCTCGAGACGACTCATTCATAAGAGACTACCTCAAATGCCCCTCATGCAACCGTTTAGAGTATGTTTTTAGGATATTGAAGCGACTGAATCTTGAACCTTGTGAATGATTTAGGTGCTTATTTTTTGAGATGAAATGTCCCAAAAGTATATTTTCAAATCATCCTGTCTAATCCGGCAAAGACCCTCTGAAAAATTAGGCATTTCGTATGGGAGTGCTGCAATTGCGTGACATCTTATCAAATGTTGATCATACATGTGGTGAGAAATGCTAATCCGACTCCGGTTAGCATTGATTGTCCCATCAAACATGACCCAGTTTTCAGAAATTCCTTTTTAAGACTCTTCTACTTAATAATTCAAAATAGAGGAGAATATATTTCCTGTCACACCCCGACCTTTTGACACTCAAACATTTTTTTTTTTTCTAAACATAAAGCATCGAGGCGTGACTACACTACAATTCGAAAAGACGATGAGCCAATGAACCAAGCAATTCAAACAATGGGGCGAACTTTCATTAATGCAATCCTTTCAGTTCATACAAAATCACACCTATGTGTAACAAAAAATGCCCCAATTGTATAATTGATGCCTAACAAAAACAAGACATCAATAAAACCAAAATAAGACGCGCCGGCACTACAAAAAGACCCAAAACCTCCCCAGTAGGACGTGAGTGAAGCCATCCGCTCAACCTGCTGCCCTGGGTCCGCCAAAACCTGAAAGAGGAAACAACTGAAGGCTTAGCCTTCGCAGTATGGCAACAAGCCAGGAAAAATACCAAGCCCATAGATGTATGGTTGAAATCAGAG
>JAANDH010000650.1:86704-233503 GCA_011799765.1 Nymphaea thermarum | reverse complement strand
CCCACATATCCTTTGCACTTTCCTTGTGCAAAACTTCATTGGCAATGTCTTGAGAAAGAGTGCCAACAATCCAAACCATAACTAGAGAGTTATCTTTGAACCAAGTACCATATTTGCCTACCTTCTGTACGGGCTCGGGCTCCAATATAAGATGCTCTTTGTCATGGGCAATCAAGGTTCGTTTCACTTGCATTGCCCATATCTCATAATTACCACCATTCATCTTGGTAATAAGGCTGGAAAACGAAGAACTCTTCATCTCTCCCGAAGATACGAAGGAAGAGGTATTAGCCTCACTGCTAATTTCAGACATCTTTCAATCACAAAGGAGGAAACCGAGCCACGGAATAGGAAGTGTAAGCAAAAATACGATCACATATGCAAAGACAACATGCTGATCATCATGCTATATGCAGGCAGACACACTCAGTAATCCATAAATCTGATCGACTGAGAAGAAACAAGCGGCAGAAGTAACGCAGACAACACTGATCAGAAACAAGTCGACGGAGAAAGAGATACCAAAGGCAACGACAGCGGACGATGCTGAGAAACCACGCTGCAGAGAGGCTGCAGAGAACCAAAACTGGCGACGAGGGAACAAAGAACCACACTGGCTGAGAGAGGCGGACGGGCAGCAGCTGGCTGAGAGAGGCGGGCGAAGACAGGCAGGCAGAAGCCGCACGGGCAACTGCAGAGAGGCAGAGACTGCAGAGGGATTGCAGGCGGACGGGCGGCAGCTGGCTGATAGTGCAGGCGGACAGCAGCTGGCTGAGAGAGGCAGGCGGAGACAGGCAGGCAGAAGCGAGCGAGCGTGGAGGCAGACGGCTGGAGCGACGCAGCAGGCGAAGGTGGAGGCTGGCAAACGTCGTGGAGGCAACGGGCGGACGTGGAGGCAGACGGCTGGAGGTGGCGACGACGAGCAAAGGTGGAGGCGACGTCGATTGGGCGGCGATAGCTGGCGCCGATGAGGCGGCAGCTAGCGCCGGTCAAGCAACGACGCGCGGAAGAGAGGGAATCGGCTCCCGCTCTGATACCATGAAGAAGTTTAATTGATTACTTTGATAAAGATGAAAAATAGCCCTAACTCCTCTTTATATAGAATAGAGGAGAGGGTAAAAATTACAAAAGAACCATACAAGGAGGACTTATTACAGAAGTACCCTCTAGAACTTAAAACGGAATATAAACCTATCTTAACATACATGGTATCAGAGCCCACGAGATTAGGACTTTTTTGGTGATCGTGGAGTTTCCTTCACTCGCCGCCGCTGCTGTCACCGTCGCCGTGTCCGCTGCCATTACCTTTCTGCTGCGTCGTCTGACGATGCTGTTGTCACCGCCCTTGCTGCCGCGCCGTCGACCTGCTCCCTGACGTCGCGACTTGCTCCTTGACGTCGCCAACTCCCACGCCCTGCTCCCTACCGTCGTCCTCTGCACCATCGCCTTCTGGGTCTACGCTGCTCCCGTCCCTCCGTTGTCGCTGGTGCTTCTCTTGTTTTACCGTCGCTCGTGCCCTTTGTCAGCCTGGTTTGAGATTATGGCAGTTTCTTCCTCGTCGACCGTCAACACCAATCAAACTGAAATCGGGGCTTATAGATCTGAGAATGTTCCCGTTCAGGTCATTACTCTTTGTCTCACAAAGGAGAACTATTTCACGTGGTCGGCCGCTATGACTATGGGGATTGCTGGCCGTGGTCGGATTGCCTATATCGATGGAAGGAACCCCGAACCGGCAAGAACAAGTGGTGTGTGGGACACTTGGTTTCTTGAGGATAATCAAGTGAAAACTTGGATTGTCAACTCTGTTTCCGCTGATCTTCAACCCCTTATTCTTTAGAAGAAGACTCCAAGAGACGTGGGTGATTTTAGAGAAAATGTATGGCCAGAAGAAAACTGCTATTCGAACTTACCAAGTAATGAAGACTGTCTATGGACTTCGACAAGGGAACTCTTTTGTCGCAGATTACTATGGGGCTTTGAAAGCCAAGTGGGACGAGCTTGACTATTATTCTGAGATTCCTTTGGCATTGTCCCCAGGATCATGCATGTAGCTAAGGAATGGGAAAACATGGTGTTTCTCTTTTTGGCCGGTTTGAATGATGAGTTTGAAGGTGCCCAATATGGAAGATGTGTCCTCCTGTATTCTGAATTCTGGAGAGGTGCCCAATATGGAAGATGTGTACTCCTGTATTGAAGCTGAAGAACAGAGGAGGCTGGTTACTACTGAGGGCAAGAGGAACAAAGGGAGGTCTTCTATTGGGAAGATGCTTGCGTCTGAGGTGCCTAAATCTAGTGGAGAAAAGGTCTCCATTTTTGTTGACCAGATTCGTAAACTGAGGGCTTACTTGGGCCAGATCGATGTCAACCAGGTCGAGACATCTGATGAGACAAAGGCTAATCATGCACTTGCAGTTGTTGGTGATACAAGTAACTCTTCTGTGGGGGAATGGATTGTGGATAGTGGTGCTAGTCACCACATGACAGGTAACCCTAAGTTGTTTCATGAGTATAAGTTATCTTCAGGAAGGGAAAGAGTATCTCTCGCAGATGGTTCCTCTACTCTGTGGCAGGCGAAGGGACTCTGTCCTTGTTGGACAAATCTCATGTGCGGGGAGCATTACATGTGCCCCAGTTTCCCTTAAATCTTTTGTCAGTTAGTAAACTTACTAAAAAGTTGAATTGTGAACTCATTTTTTCTGCCAATCGTTGTATTTTGCAAGACTTGGTGACATGAAAGAGGATTGGGATTGGTTTGGCGTCTGATGGCCTATATCGTCTTCCCATACGCGTGGCCACAGCTCTGATGACAGCGATCAGCAAGACAAAAAAGCAAAGAGAAGATTGTCTTCAGTCCTTCTTGTACTGGCATGAACGCCTTGGGCATTTACCTTTTGGGATTTTGAAACAGTTATTTCCAGATTTATGTTCCTCTCTGAATTTGTCTTTGATTTCCTGTTATGTTTGTTAGTTTTCCAAACATGTGAGGGCTTCGTACCCCATTTCTACTGGTTGTGTTAATGAAGCTTTTTCCTTGGTTCACTCGGATGTGTGGGGGCCTTCGGGAATTCATACCCGTCAAGTTTTTCAATATTTTATAACCTTTATTGATGATTTCTCTCGGACCACCTTTGTGTACTTGTTAAAAGATCGCAGTGAGGTTCCTCGTATCATAGAAACTTTCATTCTTCTTGTGCATACTCAATATCGTGGAACTATTAAAACCTTTCGGTCCGATAATGCCCGCGAGTATATGTGTCAGTCTGTTGAGGATTTTCTTCGAAAAAAAGGTTTTGTATATGAGACGTCCTGTAGTTATACTCCTCCACAAAATGGGGTGGCTGAAAGGAAAAATCGCCAACTCCTTAATGTCACCAGGGCCCTTCTGTTTCAGAGAAATCTTCGCAAACACTATTGGGGTGATGCAGTTCTTACTAGTGCGTATCTCATCAACCGCATGCCCAGTCGTGTGTTGAATGGTCGGACTCCCCATTCATTACTTCCCGGAAGTCGTCAACCGTTTCTTCTACCTCCTCGTGTTTTTGGCTGTGTGTTTTATTCATAATCACAGTCCCAATGTTAAGAAACTTGATCCCCGGTCTATCAAAGGTGTGTTTGTTGGGTATTCCCCTACTCAGAAAGGATACAGATGTTTTGATCCCACCATTGGTCGAGTTTATGTTGCACGAGATGTTACCTTCTTGGAACATGCCTCTTACTTTGGTGAGAATCCTCTTCAGGGGGAGAAGTCTGTGGTTAGGGAAGAGTATTCTCAGGGTCAGGAGATTCAATTTACAGATTTTTTGGACTACAGGAAAGCTGAACCTCTTACAGTTGATTATGAGCATGAGAGGGAGAAAGGGTGTGACCCTGGAACTGAGATGGAAGGCCAGCGGTTGTTTGGACAGGTCTACTACAGACGAGGTGCTCGGATAGAGGAGGTGACTTGTGGTGCGAGATCTACTTCCGATCCCAATGCCATTCCTTCCCTGGATGAACCAAGTCCTACCTCGAAGACTCAAGATGAGGTTGAAAAGAAAAATGAAGATCTTCCCATTGCCTGGAGAAAAGGTGTCAGGTCATGTACTCAACACCCGATTAGTAATTTTGTATCTTATTTCAGACTTGGCAAGGATTACAAGTGTTTTGTATCTTCTCTTTCTTTGGTTGTGATTCCCAAGTCTGTTGCTGAAACTCAAAGTGATTCCAAGTGGGCTGATGCTATGAAAGAAGAAATGGAAGCCTTGAGAAGAAACATGACATGGGAAGTTGTGAAGATTCCTGAGGCGGCTCACTTGGTTGGGTCCAAGTGGGTGTATACTATCAAGTACAAAACCAAATGGAAGTGTTGAAAGATACAAAGTTCGTCTTGTGGCCAAGGGGTTTAGCCAAAAATATGGGATTGATTACTTGGAGACCTTTTCTCCCGTTGCAAAAATGAAGACAGTTAGAGTTGTTATATCCCAAGCTGTGATGAAGGAGTGGAAGATGTACCAACTTGACGTTAAGAATGCCTTCCTCAATGGTGATCTCGAAGAAGAAGTGTATATGCGTATGCCTCCAGGATATGAAGAACCATAGAAATGTTGTAAGCTGAAAAAGGCCTTATATGATCTCAAGCAGTCGCCCAGAGCATGATTCGAACGATTGAGACATGATTGTCACAGGTAATGATGAGGAGGAGATCATCAAGTTAAAAGGGTTACTGGCTACGGAATTTGATCTCAAGGATCTTGGCAAGCTGAGGTATTTTCTTGGTATTGAGATTGCTAGATCTAGTACCGGCCTTGTGCTAAACCAAAGGAAATACACATTAGATCTGTTGGAAGAGAATGGTAAATTGGATTGTAGACCTGCTTCTACCCCACCTGACACTGGACACAAGTTGAGCCTTAGAGATGGAGAGCTGCTTTGTGAAGAAGCTAAGGAAAGATATCAACGTCTGGTTGGGAAGTTGATTTATCTTACCCTCACGAGACCAGATATCACTTTTGCGGTGAATGTATTGAGTCAATTCATGCATGCTCCTACTGATGCACATCTGAAGGCTGTGGACAGAGTATTATGTTACTTGAAGAAAAATCCTAGCAAGGGACTCTTGTACGTGAAACAAGAGACTGTATAGATTGAGGGGTATTCAGATGCAGACTGGGCAGGTTGTGCTGATATCAGACGGTCTACTACAGGGTATTGTATCTACTTGAGAGGAAACCTTGTCATATGGAGGAGCAAAAGACATGATGTATGTTCTCGATCTAGTGCAGAGGCAGAATATAGAGCCGTTGCTATGGGAGTGACAGAGTTACTATGGTTGAAAATATTGCTAACTGATATTGGAATAAAGATTGAAGGACCTATGAAGATGTACTATGATAACAAGTCTGCAATCAATTTAGCCAACAACCCTGTTCTACACGACAAAACAAAGCATGTTGAGATTGACTGTCACTTCATTTGTGAAAGGATTGATGCTAAGGAATTAATCCTACCTTGCATGAAGTCTGATGACCAAACCGTCGATGTTCTGACGAAGGCTCTATCCTCGACTTCGTTCGAGAGAAATGTATCCAAGTTGGGCATGTTTGATATGTATGCCCAACTTGAGGGGGAGTGTTGAAGTATGTTAGACAGGTCTCGGGACCGGGTCCGGATCCATACCCGATCCATCTTGTAGCCCTTGTTGAGCATTACTTAAGTCGTGTAACCCTAATCCTTATGAGTAATGAAATCTTAAGAGAGAGAGAGTCTGGCGGCTAGTGGGCAACCAACTCCTCCTCATCTATGGTTTTTTCCCTCTTGTTGAGGGTTTTTCCACGTTACATCGTGTTCCTCGTATTATCTTTCTCCGTGTTTGTGTTTCTACAACTATGTCTATGTTTTGACTTCTAAACTTATGAATTGTGATGTAATTGAATACTCTTCGGCTGCTTAGTATGTTATTTTGATTTTTGAATGTCTGATTTCTATTTTGGAATGTGTTGATCATATTCATACTTCATAGTTCATACTTAATATACATGAATGATGAATGTTCCTTTAAATACATTTTTATTGATTTTTTCTTGTTTTTTCGGATTTTTTTAAAAAAAATCTGATTTTTTTCTATTTTTTATAATTTTTTAATATTTTTTACAAATTAAAAATTAATTTTACGATACGTTACTGTTGAAGCATATAAGTATGGGTCTCAGGACCGGGTCTGGATATGGACCCGATCCAGATTGTAGCCCTCGTTGGGCCTTACTTAAGTCTTTGTAACCCTAATTTTTGGGTGTGAATGAAATCTCTAAGAGAGAGAGGGTCTGGTTGCTAGTGGGCACCAGTCCTCGTCACCCGTGGTTTTTTCCCTCTAGTTGAGGGGTTTTCCACGTTAAATCTGTGTTCGTCCATCGTTCTTCTTCGTTTCACTTTCCAACATGGTATCAGAGCCGTCGAACTTGGAGAAAATTGTTTTTCTAGGGTTTGTGAAGTTCCAACCCTAATTTCTCTATCTCTCGCTTCTGCCGTTGTTGCCTCCACCACTGTGTATCTGCCGCCGTGAAGTTCCAGCGTTTTTGGTTGGGTATTAGTCTTTTGGTTCGTGTTGGAGGAGTCATCGCCGACACTGTTCATCATCGCACGCACCAGGCTCCTCTCCCGTCAATGTTCATCGTACCGCCCGACGCTCGACGGACGCAGTCATCGCCCGACGCCGTTGAAGTTCCGGCGTCTTCTTCTGCATCGCCTGAGATCATTACCGCCGCCGCCACCAGCGACGTCGTCCCGCTCAGCCGCCGCCGTCCTGCGTCTGCCGTGGTATCTCTGCCTCCGTCGTGTTTCCGCCGCCATCCTGTGTTCTGTTCTTGGACGAAGGCAGAAAAAAAGGAGTGAAGAAAATCAGCTGGCGTTAATTTTCTGGGAGGATTTGCTGGTAGAGCAATCAACCGCTGGATTCGTTTGTGTCTCAAGCATCTCCCAGCGAAATTTCAGGATTTTTGGTGCTGTGGATGAGGAGGAATCGATTTTAGAACAACCGCAGGTTTTCAGGCGAGTTCTTCCCCAATTTCGACAACCAGCGTGCAATCCAGCTTCAATCCAGGGCAGAAGGTTGATAAATTCGTGTAGATGATCATCTGGGTAGATTCCTAACAGATTTTCGCATCCAAAGAGCCCAAGATCATCGGATTCCGATCAGATTCGAGGAAGATACATCGATTTGAAGCAGATCGAAATTTTCTGTCACTTTTCCGGTGACCACCGAGCATTCCGGCGTCAAATCCAGCCGATTCTTGCTCCAAAATGTGTTGATGATCATTCCAGAAGATTCCTGGCGAGTTTCCGAACAAAACGAGCCCAAGAACGCTAAATTTGGCTCAGAAATGAGTCTGGAATAGCGATTTGAAGTACTCAGGCGAGTTCTGCCGTTTTTCTGGCGAGGCGGGCATTTCCCGGCGAAATCGACGTTTCCGGCNAGAGCTTCAAGGAGTGCTCCTACAAGTGCGACATCTTCAAGCTCCCTGCCGTCCGTTGGAGTGGTGATCGGATGCCGCTGTGAAGTTCCAGCGACGCCTGTTACCTGCATGGATCACCGTGATGTTCCGGTGAAGTTGCAGTTGCTCCCTTGTGTCACCGTGATGTTCCGGTGAAGTTGCAGTTGCTCCCTTGTGTCACTGTGATGTTCCGGTGAAGTTGCAGTTGCTCTCTTGTGTCACCGTGATGTTCCGGTGAAGTTGCAGTCGCCCGTACCATGTGTTGCTCCCTGCCGCTGTTCGAGTTCGAGCGTCTGCTGAGTGCCATGAAGTTCTGGCGTCTCGTGTCGATCTCTCTTGGAGCCCAAGAGATGCACCTTTGTCTCAATTTGAGAGGAATGTATCCAAGTTGGGCATGGTTGATATGTATGCCCAACTTGAGGGGGGGTGTTGAAGCATATAAGTATGGGTCTCAGGACCGGGTCTGGATATGGACCCGATCCAGATTGTAGCCCTCGTTGGGCCTTACTTAAGTCTTTGTAACCCTAATTTTTGGGTGTGAATGAAATCTCTAAGAGAGAGAGGGTCTGGTTGCTAGTGGGCACCAGTCCTCGTCACCCGTGGTTTTTTCCCTCTAGTTGAGGGGTTTTCCACGTTAAATCTGTGTTCGTCCATCGTTCTTCTTCGTTTCACTTTCCAACAGTTACGATACATTTACGATACGTTACGATACAACGTATAGGTCGGCCCGACCGATACGCGATACAATACACCAGTGATAACATTGGTGTAAACCCTAATTTTTGATGTGTGAATGATAATTAAAGAGAGAGAGAGTGTCTGGTGGCTAGTGGCCTCACCCGTGGTTTTTTTCTCTCTAGTTTAGGGGTTTTCCACGTTACATTTGTGTGTTCATCTTTCTATTTGCTTTTACCATTTCTACATGGTATCAGAGTCTGTGACTAGTTTGTGAAATTTTTTGCCGGCCGTGAAGTTCCGGCCTTGACCTTTCCATCACTCGACGCCCTTCATCATCCGGAGCTGGTCCTTCATCGTCCGACGCTGTTTCGACCAGATCCCACCGCTGCCCTTGTTTGGCCGCCGCCGCCTCCGCTACCCTTGCTCCGCCGCCGCTCTGTATTGCCCATCGTCCGTGTGTCCTCAGTCATTGTCAAGCTTCTGCCGTTGCCTAAGTATTGATTTGTGATCATGGTTGAATCATCCTCCACCACTGTGAACACTGGTCAGACTGAGATTGGGGGTGTTAGAACAGAAAATATACCTGTTCAAGTCACCACTATTCGTCTTACCAAAGAAAACGACATGCAATGGTCCGCTGCTATGACCATGGGGATAGCAGCTCGAGGCAGAATTGCGTATATAAACGGGAGGACGATTGAACCGAACGAGATGAATGTTGTTTGGGACACATGGTTTCTTGAGGACAACCAAGTTAAGACTTGGATTGTCAACTCTGTGTCACCCGATATTCAACCTCTTATTCTTCGCAAGAGGACTGCGAGAGATATGTGGGTTATACTTGAGCAGATGTATGGCCAAAAGAAGAGAATTGTTCGGGTGTATCAGTTGATGAAAGATGTCTATTCCCTGTGGCAAGGTGAACACTCTGTCGCAGATTTCAATGCTGCCTTGAAATCTAAGTGGGAGGACCTTCACTACTACTCTGATGACACTTGGGATTGTCCCCAAGATCAAGTGCCCCATTTAACTAAAGAATGGGAGAACATGGTATTCCTATTTCTAGGAGGGTTGAATGAGGACTTTGAAGGCATAAGGAGTCAAATCCTTAATTCTAACAAACTACCTAGTATTGAAGAGGTTTACTCTCGGGTAGAGGCTGAAGAGCAACGACGCCTTATTATTACTGGAAAAAAGGAGGATCCCATCTCATACAATGAGAGGTCTGCCCTTGTTAGCCGTGGTCCTATAGGAGCTGCCCGACCTCCTCGCAAGTGCACTCACTGCAAGAAGACTGGTCATACTGCGGATTTTTGTTGGGACCTCCATCCAGAAATGAAGAATAGTCTAGGAAAACCTTCTAGTGGGAAGAAATCTACTATTGATGTTGCCAACTCTAGTGGAGAGAAAGCTTATATCTCTGCTGAACAAATTCGTGATCTTTGTGCTTATTTGAGTCGGATTGATATTGGTCAGGCTGAAGCAGCAGATTATGTAAAAGTCAACCATGCTCTTGCAGTTTTTGGAGAAAAAGGTAATTCTTGTATGGGAGAATGGATTGTTGACAGTGGTGCCACCCACCACATGACTGGCAATCCTAAGCTCTTCCATGAGTATAAGCTCTCGTCAAGAAATGAACGTGTTTCTCTTGTCGATGGTTCCTTTACCTCTATGGTGGGAAAAATGAGTCTTTTTTTGTTAAACAATTTTTTAGTGCATGGTGCCTTACATGTTCCTCATCTTCCCTTGAATCTTCTGTCTGTCAGAAAGATTACAAATGAGTTGAATTGTGAACTTATATTTTATGCAAATCGTTCTGTTTTGCAGGACTTGGTGACAGGGAAGAAGATTGAGATTGGTTTGGTGTCTGAAGGCCTATATCGACTTCCTATCAGTGTGGCAACAGCTCTTATGACAGCAGTTAGCAAGAAAGAGAAGAAGAGAGAAGATTGTCTTCAGTTATTTTTGTATTGGCATGAACGCCTTGGGCATCTCCCTTTTGAGATCTTGAAACAATTATTTCCTGATTTATGTTCTGGTCTGGACATATCTATGTTATCGTGTGATGTTTGTCAGTTTGCTAAACATGTTAGAGTTTCATACCCTGTTTCAAACACTCGTGCTAATGAAGTTTTTTCCTTGATTCATTCTTATGTGTGGGGGCCTTCGGGCATTAATACTCGTTGTGGCTTTCAGTATTTTATAACTTTTATAAATGATTACTCAAGGAGTACCTTTGTTTATCTGTTAAAAGACCGTAGTGAAGTGCCTCATGTCATAGAGACCTTCATTCTTCATGTGGAGACCCAGTATGGTAGTTCTGTTAAGACCTTTCGGTCTGATAATGCTCGTGAGTATGTATGTCAAGCTGTTGAAGATTTCTTTCGAAAAAGGAGGATTGTTCATGATAGGTCCTGCAGTTATACCCCTCCACAAAATGGAGTAGCTGAGAGGAAAAATCATCAGTTACTCAATGTCATCAGGGCCCTCTTGTTTCAAAGGAATCTTCCAAAACAATATTGGGGTGATGCAGTTCTCACTAGTGCATATCTGATCAATCATATGCCTAGTCGTGTGCTAAATGGGCAGACTCCCCACTCTATGCTTCTAGGGAGTCGTCCACCCTTTCTCCTTCCACCTCGTGTCTTTGGGTGTGTTTGCTTTATTCCTGATCACAATCCTCATGTTAAAAAACTTGATCTGAGGTCAATTAAAGGTGTTTTTGTTGAATATTCTCCTACTCAAAAGGGGTATAAGTGTCTTGATCCTACCACTGGTTGAGTTTATGTTACCAAGGATGTCACCTTCTTGGAACATGTCTCTTACTTTTGTGAGAATCCTCTTCAGGGGAAGAAGTCTATGTCAAGGGAAGAGTATTCTCCGAGTCAGGAAATTCAATTTACAGATTTTTTGGATTACAAGCGAGAAGAAAGTCCATCGTGCTTGAACATGAGAGGAATGAAGAGTGTTCCACTGGGACGAAAGAGGAATGTAACCGTTTTTTTGGGCAGGTGTACTCTAGGCGAAGAGTCCGTACAGACGGGGTGACTGATGGTGAAAATTCTACTCATAATCCCAATCCTACTTCTTCCCTGGATGACCCAAGTCGTACTCAAAAGAAACCTGTTGAGGAAGACATTCAGACAGAAACTGTTCAAACAGAAACTGAAAATGAGGAGCTTCCCATTGCCCTGAGAAAGGGTGTCAAGTCATGTACTCAACACCCATTGGTAACTTTGTGTCATATTCTAGACTGAGCACGGATTACAAATGTTTTGTATCATCTCTTTCGTTGGTTGTGATTCCCAAGAATGTTACAGAGGCTCAGAGTGATCCCAAGTGAACTCATGCTATGCAAGAAGAGAAGAAAGCCTTGAGCAAAAACCAGACGTGAGAAGTGGTAGAGATCCCTGAAGCGGTTCATCTGGTTGGATCCAAGTGGGTCTACACCATTAAGTACAAACCAGATGGGAATGCTGAGAGTACAAAGTTCGCCTTGTTTCCAAGGTGTTTAGGCAGAAGTATGGAATTGACTACTTGAAGACCTTCGCTCCCGTTCCAAAGATGAAGACTGTTAAAGTTATCATTTCTCTAGCAGTATTGAAGGTGTGGAAGATGTGCCAACTTGACGTTAAGAATGTTTTTCTCAATGGTGACCTTGAAGAGGAGGTGTACATGTGTATACCCCCAGGATATGAGGAACCGGAAAAATGTTGTAACTGAAGAAAGCTCTATATGGGCTCAAGCAATCGCCTGACGCATGGTTTGAACGTCTTAGATTTGTGATGAGACAACATGGCTACGATCAAGGAAATGGAGATCACACTCTGTTTGTAAAAAGGAAGGAGGGTAAGGTTACTTTTTTGTTAGTCTATGTTGATGATATGATTGTTACAGGTGATGATGAAGAAGAGATAACACGATTAAAGGGTTTACTGGCTGCTGAATTTGATCTCAAGGACCTTGGCAAACTAAGATATTTTCTTGGTATTGAAATTGCTAGATCAGGTATGACCCTTGTGCTAAATCAAAGAAAATATACTCTGGATTTACTGAAGGAGACAGGAAAACTAGGGTGTAGACCGGCTTCCACTCCTCTGGATGTTGGACACAAACTCAGTATTAAGGATGGAGAACCTCTTTGTGAAGAAGCTAAGGGGAGGTATCAACGTCTAGTTGGAAGATTGATCATTGATCTACCTCACTCTGACTAGACCTGATATCACCTTTGCTGTAAATGTGATGGGTCAGTTCATGCACGCGCCTACAGATACTCACTTGAAGGCTGTCGATAGAATCTTGTGTTACTTGAAGAGGAATCCTGGCAATGGGCTTCTATATGTGACACAAGGGCCGATTAAGATTAAAGGGTATTCAGATGCAGACTGGGCAGACAGTGTTGATACTAGAAGATCTACTTCAGGGTACTGCGTTTACGTGGGGGAAATCTTGTTGTGTGAAGAAGCAAGAGACAAGATGTTTATTCCCGCTCAAGTGCAGAGGCTGAATATAGGGTTGTTGCTACTGGAGTGTCAGCATTACTCTGTGGCTGAAAGTATTACTGACTGATATTGGGATAGAGATTGAAGGACCTATGAAGATGTACTGTGATAACAAGTCTGCAAACAATGTGGCCAACCCTATGTTACATGACTGAACAAAGCATGTTGAGATTGACCATCACTTCATCCGAGAGAGAATTGATGCCCGAGAGTTGATTCTACCATATATGAAATCTAAAGACCAAACTAATGATGTTCTGACTAAACCCTTACTTGTGATTCAATTTGAGAGAAAGGGTCTGGATCCGGATCTGTATCTGAACTCAATCCAATGTGTTACTACTATGGCCCTACTTAAGTTGTGTAAACCCTAATTTTTGGTGTGTGAATGATAATTAAAGAGAGAGAGTGTTTGGCGGCTAGTGGGCACCAGTCCTCCTCACTCATGGTTTTTTCCAGTGTTGTACGCCCCTATATCGTAAATGGGGGTGTATCGTACTTGTATCTTACGATACGTATGATACGGGCTGATTTCTAAAAAAGGGGCTTGAATCCCATTGTTTCGAGTTTTTTTTATAAAAACTCACCCCTTCTTCATTTCTAATCTAGAGATTGTACCGCATCAGAGGGAAATCATCGATTTTCACTGTGAAATCATCTATTAAACCATGGGTTTGTGCATGGGTGGCTGATTCCCATTGGGAGGAAAGGGGTTTTTTTAAACCATGAAGATGAAGATGAAAAAGAATGATATTGTTATGAATTTTGATGTCTATGAAGTATGAATGATGAACCGTGAAGGCGTAAGTTTATAGCATTTAGCAAAATAATAAGTCTATCATTATCTAAAACATGTTTTCTATGAAGAATTTATTATTTTTAATTTTTTCTGATTTTTTTATGAATTTTCTGATTTTTTTTAATTTTTTCTGATTTATTATTATTATTTTTTTAAATTTACGATATGGCGTATCTTAAAGCCCGACCGATACGGCTTACGATACGCGTTTTACAACATTGGTTTTTTCCCTCTAGTTGAGGGGTTTCCCATGTTACATTACATTTGTGTGTTCATCTTTCTATTTGCTTTTACTGTTTCTACAAGTATCATCAAAATTATGTTCATCAAAGGTAACATTTCTTGAGGTTTTGATACATTTAGTTGTTGAAACTTAGATCATAGCATCGAAAACCTTTATATTCATCAGCATACCCAACGAACCTACATTGAATAGCTTGGTCTTGAAACTTGTTCCTCAAGGCAGCATCAACGTGAACATAGCATACACAGCAAAAAACCTTCAATTTCTTATAATCAGGTTGTTTGCCTAAGAGTGTGAAATATGGCGATTTAGACATCAAGAGTGTCATAGGCAAACAATTTATTATGTATACAGCTGTATGGAAATCTTCAGTCCATAAGGAAATGGGCACATTAGTATCATGCATCATGCTCATGGCGCTTTCGACTATATGTCGATGTTTCCGCTCAACTACACCATTTTGTTGTGGTGTGTAAGGGCAAGAAATTTGTCTAGTTATCACTTTTTCACGTAGAAATTCAATAAAATCAAGTGATGGATATTCTCCCCCACCATCACATTGAAAATGCACAACATTGTATGAAAATTTGGTTTGAAACTTTGAATTATGGCATAGAAGTTTTGAAATATGTGGAGTACTTCTTATTTGTGTTTCATGAAGTAAATCCAAGTGAAACGTGAGTAAGAGTCAATGAATAAGACATAATATCGTGAACCAAAAATGGAATCAATAGGGGTTGGCCCCCAAACATCAGAAAAAATAACTTCAAAAGGTTTGGAAGCCCTTTGATTTATATTATGGAAAGATAAAACATGAAGGTAAGCCTGATCTTGAAATGAGACTATCTGTGACAAGTTTTTCAACAAAATGTCGACCACAGTGTCCTAGCCGATTATGCCACAGATCAGACTCCAAAAATTGGTTAGAGCCCCTTACTTTTGATTGGAAATGGCAAGAACTTGGAACTGGTGATGCTTTATGAGAAAGAAAAAATGTCATCAATCTTATACCAAAAGTGGACGAATCCTTGGGTAGACATTCCTTGAGAACATACATATTCCCTTGATGCTCCCCTTTAGTGAACATTTTCTTCGTTTGGAGGTCCTTGACATAGACAGAAGAAGGTGTGAATTCAACAGAAGAGTTTGTATCATCAATGAGTTTAGAAATGGATATGATGTTCTTTTTTATATTGGGAGCAAGAACAACATTAAACAATGATAGAGAGGAAGATAACAATGGAACATGTGCATTTCCAATATGTGTAACGGTATGAGATTTTCCATCACCTGTTATAATGCAATTTCTACCATAATGAGGGGGTAAGTTAGTCAATTTACCTGCATTTCCTGTTGGGTAGCTGCACCTGAATCCAAGAACCATTCTCCCTGCTCATTTTCCTTTATAGTCATCTTTGAGAATGCGGTCATCAATAGTTGTTGCATATCTTCGGCGGTGGATTTAGAATCACGTCTAACCCATTTGTTTT
Source organism: Nymphaea thermarum (assembly GCA_011799765.1). Taxonomy (NCBI): domain Eukaryota; kingdom Viridiplantae; phylum Streptophyta; class Magnoliopsida; order Nymphaeales; family Nymphaeaceae; genus Nymphaea; species Nymphaea thermarum. Next base: position 218,321 of record JAANDH010000650.1, on the reverse strand, counting down.
TATTTTGAGGATTAAACCAGCATTGTACCTTCATGTGCCCTTTCTTGTTACATTGGAAACAAATTGGTATTCTTCTTGAAGTATTCAGATGAGGCATACCTTGATTATTTGGTGTCGGTAGAATGCCGCGAGCACCATGATTAGAGTTCTCATGGTTCTAACCAAATTTCACATTCATGGCCAACACATTTTGGGAGTTCCCTTGATCAGTCCTTTCAATGATTCTTTTCATATTCATTTCGGGTTGGAGAAGTTTACCTTGTAGTTCGTTGAAGGAAAGCAGAATAGGGAGGACCTCAAAAGTTGTAATAAAAGCATGATAATCATGCCCAAGTCCACTTAAGGTTTGCTGCACTTTCTGACCCCGCTTGATAATCATGCCCAAGCACCACGGCGAAAGGCATACTACCTAATAAGGCAGATACTTTTGACCCCGCTTGAACGAAGCGAAAGATATTGTCAATAAATATAAGTACGTCTTGTTTATTAACATCAGAGAAATATTCCGCCATGGTTAGGGCAATAAAACCGACTCTCATACGAGCTCCCGGGGGTTCATTCATCTGTCCATATACTAGAGCTACTTTAGATTCTGCAATATTTTCTTCATTAATCACCCCAGTTTCTTTCATGAATAAAATACTATTTCCATACACCAGGAATATTTGATTCAGAATCAAAACACAAGAAACTGCGAATTCTGGAATGAGTGAATGGAAAAACTGGTTAAAGAGCCATTCTGCTGGTGGTTTCAAACTTTCAATTATGTGCTTTCAGAAATACCATTTTGTTCCGGTTTTGAACAAGACCTTTGATGTATAATATCGTTTTCATTTAAAAATATTTGAATTCATTTGAACAAATTCTTCTCGAGAATTACCCCTAAAAAATTTTACTTTGGTGCCAAATTGGATTTCAATCATATTACAAAAGTTCTTTAAATCACCCAAACATTTACCACCTTCTCCACCACATATAATATTATTTCTCAACCATAGCAATGTACTATAGTCCTTTTGATGTGCTAAACAATTAGTATATAGTAGAATAGAATAGGGCACAAGGGAAATGAGACCATTGCAAGCTTCCTTTTCCCTCTCTCTTGTTTCTTTAGCTGGTTGATTCTAGTGCTCTTTTCAAACATCTAACAGAGCTTATATGGGCTTTCAAGCTAGGATTCATGTCCAAATCGAGCTCATTAGCCACAGGCCTAGGCAAGAGGTTCGAGCTTGCTCTCCTAAATTGAACTGAGGTAAGGTCAAAACCACGACGAGCCAATCTCAATACTGAACCAGGGGTTCAAGGGGCTTTGAATATCCCTATGCCTCCATATCTATGTGTGTGCATTTTCCCTCTGTTTTCAGGTTGTTATACTAGCACTTGGGCACTGCAGCAGCTAGTTGAAATTGCTACTGGACATCTCAACAAGTAGCCTACTAGCCTCCTTTCTTCAATCTGTGTAGCTATACATGTAGGGTCAACATTGCAAATTTCATGCAGTGTAATTAGTAAATGATTTTATGATTTGTATTTTTGTGTTTGGAGTGAATGTTGCTTGCCCCTTTGTGCCAAGTCCTTTATGACTACTTTTGTGTGTGAGATTTCTGATAGTCAAGGTTTCTTTTGTGAAGGATCCCATGACATTAGTTAATATTTATGTAGTGAATAAAGCCTGGACAATAAACATATTTTTTTAACATATGTGATCATCAATAACGTTAGTATCAGAGACAATTTAAAAGACAACCTTTTCCCTTATAGCAGCTGAAGAAACCAGAACTTTTCACTATCAACTATTGTGCCAGCAAAAAACTTTTTTAGGGTGTTGATAGATCGTATGTTTCGGGTCCGGATCCATACCCGACCCGTCTTGTAGCCCGTGTTGGGCACTACTTAAGTCATGTAACCCTAATCCTTATGTGTGAATGAGAATCTAAGGAGAGAGAGAGTCTGGCGGCTAGTGGGCACCAACTCCTCCTCATTCGTGGTTTTTTCTCCCTCGAGTTGAGAGTTTTCCACGTTACATCGTGATCATTGTTTCTCTTCCTCTTCTTGTTCGTGTTTCTACATAGGGGAAAAAGTTTTTGCTACACGACAGATTACAAAAACTTTTCCTATTTCAAAACTTTTGAATGCAAAAAAGCAGCTCATAAATATAACTGGGCAAACAATAGAAACATCATCGATATAGAGAGACCAGACATCCAACAACAGAGGAAAAAGAAAGCAACAACAGCATGCACCAAAGATGGTGCTAAACATCACTTGTTAAAGCATAAAGAGTTGTACCTTCAGCTCGTGGAGAGGAAGCGATTCCAGAAAGAATACGCAGAAAGGCCAATTGATTCTTTGGCCCTGAATGAGCCAAAAGCTGCAACAACTTGTGCACTGTATGCTCTGACAACACTGAATTACCTTCCTTGCCTGCAGCTGGTGATTCCCAATGCCCAGGTTTTGAGACTATGTTTCCTAGGGTCCAAGCTGCCAGTTCTTTAATATCTGATGCTGGACTTTTGACATCTAGGTCATCACTGAAAAGAATACTTGTCAGAAGAGGCAAGACACCAGAATCAACAAGGATAACAGCATTATCATCCAAAGATGATAAATTGTGCAGGGCTTGCAAGCTGGCAAGTCTGGCATCCTCTTCAGATGAGAGCATTTTAACTAGTACTTTAGCACCATGCCTTGCAATTTCCTCTTTCCCATTATTTGCAAGTGTCATCTTTCCCACCATGGCTGCCATCTCCAACTTCACATCTAAACTACCTGTTCATTAGAACATTGTATTCAGATGAAACTGCAGGTTGGACCAGATAAGAAAAAGGGGAAAAGGAAACAGAGAAGTAATTTTGTTGATAACTATTCAGACAAAGATCAGGAAAGCAAAAATATTCACATTGGGCAATAAGCAAATACGTCCCAATTGGTCAATTGTGAGTTAGCTCCATCCACAAGATAATTGCTGACATAAATATTAGAAGACTGATATTTTGACAATTGACCCACCATCAGATCATTCATTTGAGCCACAACCACATATTTTGTCAATTTATATTAAGAAAGAACACATTATTCTGTAGACAAGAAGAACAAGAACAGAACATTCACATCTTATGAGGATGGCAGCTGCTTTGTCCTTATGCATACAAATCTTTTTAAGACAAATGTTATATTTATGTCCTCATTGAAATTCAGAAGATGATAAGTGTCAATTGTTTATCTTTTAAGGAAAGGAAAAAGAGAGGGACAGAGCAAGCAAGAGTGAGAGAGAGAGAGTAAAAGGTGGAACCAATGTTTTAAAACCTGGTGACCTGACTCATCTTGAAGTCAACTGTCTTGTGACTCACTAGTTCAACCCTGTAATCTCGTCTTTATCTGCACAAAATTGTCAATACAAGAGGGATTTTTTTGGGCCAACTATGGAGTATCTTGAGTTTATTCTGCCAAAACAATTAACAGCTTGCCTTTCATACATATGTATTCATATTCACCCCATCCATCCACATATCTATATAGAGTCACCAATTTGGACAACCCTGACTGGTATATCTATCCTTCTATTTAATAGGGATGAAGACAGGTTGTCTGGATGTGAGCAAGTCAGAATATATATATATATATATATATATATATATATATATATATATATATATATATATATATATATATATATATATTCATTTTTCACATACCTAAATCATGATGCAAGGAAAGAGATTTCTGGAATGATCACAGAAAAAACTCTTAAAGTCACAGAAGAGGTCAGAGCTTATTAATAGATTTTCTGGATGAGTCGCCACTAGTTATAGATTCAAATTTCGATGCTCCACATCCAACGCCTAGCATCTCCAAATACAGAGGGAGCTGAGTTTCCTTCTCCATATATCAACCCAATAAAAAATGACACTAAAGTGGATGTTGACAAAGAAAAAAAAACAGAATACTGGAAGACTTATCAGTTCAAGAATTTCCACTTGCTCCTTTATTATCTGAAAAGTATGCATACACTTTGGGATGGAAAGGTGAACCCAAATTATTCACAACAATTAATTGCAACAGACAATTACATACCTTCACAAAGACGGTTCAGTAAAGGTTGAAACCTTCCAGCAGCTGCCAAATGCTGAATATTGATCTCCAATTTCTCAATGTTTTTGAGGGCTTCTTCAGCGAGATTAGCTAAAGAAGGATTATCAGTATCTCCAGCTATACTTGAAAGAAGTAATAGTGCCCCTTTCTCCACAGCCAGCTTTGTGCAGTAATGTTCATTAGCAGAAAATTCCAGAAGTAGCTTCAATGCATACTGACCCTCCTCTTTTAGGTGACCAATGAGGCTATGTATCGTTAATCTCATCACACCTTCTTCAATCATGATATGCTACAAAAATAAAATAAAACACTCACAACTGAAGATACCTATCTTATTTTGATATTATAAAAGTAAAAGCAGGGGCAGTAGGTTCCAAAAAAAAAAATTCTTAGTTACATTGTGAATTTGTAACTTCTAAAGCTATTTCTCTTTAGTCAACTTTGAAAATTGAACATATTAGTAACATTGACCATGACGGGAAAACAAGCTAGAAACAAGAATTCCTGGCAGTTGGTCTCACTGTTTCAAAACAGTAACCTTTCTCATTAGACATAAAATTAGGTAAATTTCAAAAACAATAAATCATAATCTGATATTTCAGAAGGGTGATCCTCCAAAAAGCTCCTGAATATTGTATAGCATCATTCATGAGTGCGTGCCGAGAGAGAGAGAGAGAGCATAAAACCATTTAGGAGGGATTTCTCTAAAGTGTGAACAGGAAGAACCAAAATAAAGAAATGGATTCAAGTACCTGAAACCGAAACCACTTCTTCGTGTTCTACCTTAGGCTGTATCATGCCATATTCTAGAGATAAGGGTTAGCAAGTGAAAGTTCTCTTGATTCTTGCTACCAAGTTATGTTGGCTTTTAGATATACAGTTGGTTTCATTCTTATCTGTTTCAAATTTACATTCATGAAGGGTTCTTAGCCATGACCATTATCACTAGTTCCTTATTCCCCCGATAATTGCATGACTGGCATGAAGAGTCACAATACCTGTTAGTTTGATGGCCCGAAAATTTACTGTAAAGGTTGGGCAACATTATTGTGTTTTCGAAGATCACCATCAGACATCAAACATAAGGAAAAAATCTGTGAAATTTTTCTCAAAATGCAGATAAAATTTCATGAAGAAAAGTCAGTCTTCGAGGGGTCTGACATTTTCTTATGCAATTCTATCTGTAACGTACCCTTTTCTAATTTATCAATAATGCTCCTCCCAACCCTCCACCCACCTCACCATCCACAGGGAGGGCCATCTGGCCCTCCTGCTCTCCCACCTTTGGGACAAAAAGGGGGGTAACAAGACCCACAGGATCCTCTACCTTTTCGACTGTGGGGAGTGCTGTTGATCCTCCCTTTTTCAGGTCAACAAGGAGCAGGAGGCTCCGACGGCCATCCCTTTCTCTCTTTCGGCAAGGAGGGCTTCCACCTTCCATTTGTCTCCTCTACACAAAACCGGGAGGGCCCAATGTGAGAGCTCAACAACTGTGTTATTGGACTAGCAAGGACCAGAGTTGCTTGGAGGAGTCCCCTCCTGGGATGGCCAATCAAGAAGATTGAAGCAAGGGATGGCTTAGTTGATGTTGGTGATGGGGAGAAAGAGGAGACTGTTGCTTCATAAGAGAATATTGATGAGAAAATTTTATGTAACATGGTTTTTCCTTTTCTTTATCTAATAATTCTTTTCCATGAATTCATATAAAATGATGAGATAGGTTTTCCCATAAGTTCTGCTTTGCATATAGCAAACCCTTGCTTAAACTAGAATTCAGATTATGAGGAAAATGTAGTTAAGATGCACACTTCCTGTATTTCTTTTCTGCTATAGGAAGGCATAACTGTAATATATTTCTTCAAATTGGATACTTCAATGGTGACATTTTCTTGACAATCTGTTTCCTGTAGCTTTCATAATACCATTTTCGATGTTCTAAGTTTTTAAATTTTCTTTTGTAAATTATGATTGAACCATAGAACAGATGTTTAAGCAGGCAAAAAAGAGGTGAATACAGCTAAAAATCAAAAGGAACTCCTAACAGTAAGTTTTTATAATCAATGAAATTTTTTTCTCATTCGTCAAACATGGTAAGGTTTTTCAGGAAATCTATTTCATGCCCATCAAAAACGGGTTGAAAAAGCGGGGCTCAACTTTCATTTCTTACAAGAAGATTCTGAACTTCTGTTTCATGATTTTTTACCTCAGAAATCTATTTTGATGCCATAAAATGGGCCAACGGTTAGGTAATGCTGGCACAAACATATTTTGGCTCGACCAGTTACATGCACATCATGCATCTGACTGTGAAGGAAACTGATGCTTTATCCACGCCATCATTCTTAAAAGTTTTTATTATCATGCATACCATGTAACTGACTTGATGGGGTGAACTATGTAATCCCAGTTGGCTCTTGCATAAGAACCAGATATGGGCTGCCATCTGAAAATGGACAATGTATTGTTTCATTTACTTTTTGCTCCAATAAATGTGTGGCCCAATTTTCAGTTTCTATGTTCAGAAACAACAATTAAAGAAAAAACGTGGTTTCTATTCATTTTGAATATGTCCAAATTCTGGCGGAACCACATTGAGCTTAGTCTTTGTGTTTTAGGTGAATCAAGATGCTTCAGTTGGTTTCATGTTGACATATTACATATATTCTGGAAAGTCAAATATATTGCTCTATGGCTAAACATGTAAATCTTGAGTATAAAGTCAAGAAAAATGAGGTCTTTTTTAACATTAGGGTTAGAGGGAGCTAACCTTCGGGCTAGCTCGAATGGCCCTAAATAGAGCTGTTGGACTAGCCAAAGGGCTAGAAGACTGGACATTGACCAGTCAATCAGAATAAAAAATAAAATCAAAGAAAAAAATAAGAAAAGAAGAATATGTACAGAAAATTACATACATATATGCATAATTTTATAGCTTGTATTGAATAAAGAATTGGAGACCAGTAAGTGTTTTTGTGAAGAAATCAGCCAGTCGATATTCTGATATTACAAACAGCAGCTCAATATTCTTTTGCAAAAATTTCTCCCAATCATAATGACAACCCATATCGATGTAGTTGGTTCTCTCATGAAATTTATGATTATTGAAAATGCAGAAGGCACTATATTTGTCAAGACATAACTTCAACACTGAATTCAAACGTGCACCCATATCTTTGAGAAAATTTTTACCAGGACTAGCTCAGAAGTAGTTGTAGCCCTTGCACAATATTCAGCTTTTATTGATAACAGAGATAACTTCTAGTGTTGCTTGCACTTCCAAGGTATTAGTGAGTTTCCTAAAAATGCACAAACCAGTTGTAAAGTAATGGTTGTAAGGGTCACCTCCCCAATCAGCATCAGTATAACCAGTAAGAGTAATAGTAATATAAGATAATGCTCCAGTAAGTTGTTTGTATGAAGTAGGAGCGTTCAAGAGTCTATCATCATTCATATCTTGTTCACACTGATAGTTTGAAGAGTGCCGGCCACTTTATCATCTGTAATTGCAGAACACTCAATAACACTAGAAGCAATTTATTTATTATAAAGCCAAAAAAAAAAGTGAAGCATATTTTGGCATTGTCGTCAAAGAAGCAGAATGTAGTGGCTGGATAAAAATATCACAAAATATTAAAGACAAAGCTTCAAATTCAAAGGATAGGTTGCATGAGAAGGAAGAGAGGCTGCTAACTCCAACAGCTTTAAAGTTTAAATAGAGACGTTGGACTAGCCAAACAGCCAGCCAACTGGTCTTCGACCAGTCAAAAACAGAATAAAAAATGAAATTAAAGGAAAAATACAATAAAACAATAACATGCCAGAAAAAATATATAACAAGAAACATAATTATATAGCTTATATTATATCCAAAAGTATATAACACAACTATACCATATATATATATATATATATATATATATATATATATATATATTGGTAGGTAAAAATTGTTAATTAACGCTAGATGACTAAAATACCCTATCTCCTTTTTCTCCTTGATTTTCTCTCAGCCTCCTTCTTGGACAGATCAACAGCCAAGATGATTCCTTACAGGTCTCATACCTACTAATCTCTCTCTCTCTCTCTCTCTCTCTCTCTCTCTCTCTCTCTATATATATATATATATATATATATATATATATATATATATATATATATATATATTTGGCAGTATTTTGATGACATCCTAAAAAAATGTCATGTTTTTTAAATATCAAGTTTTACTAAAACTTAAGGCATGTTTGCATACACACCCAAAAAAGGCATTTTGGAGGAAAAAGGAACTTTTTTGGCTTTGCTTACATGCCTTGAAAGCAGAGTTTTCAGAAAAAATGGTTTTCTCTGAAAACACTATTTTCATAAAGAGTTTAATAACTAAACCCCTTCAGGTTATTCATCTAAAACCAGCTTTTGCCTTCCCGCCCAAACATGAAAAAGACGTTTTTGAAAACTCATTAAGAAAATCATTTTTACAAAACCAAGTTTTCTGAAAAATCATTTTTTCAATGTGTCATCCAAAGTTCCAAACACTACCTTAATTTTTTAATCAATTTTTGAAACTTGGTATGTATGTTTGGGTGACACACCCAAAACAGCATTCTTTGTGAAAAACCTGGGGATCATTTTCAAGTCATTTACTCCCTTTTGGAAACACAATTTTTTCAAAACAGGTTTCCACAAACCCAATTTTGAAATCACTTGTACACACATTAAATTTCAGGATGTCATCCAAATGTGCCCTTGGGTTCTCTAACTGCTTAGTTAGTACCATTCAATCTTTGAGGTCAATATTTTTTTTTTCTGTGGAAAAGAAAATTTTTTTTTAAAAAATATGTCAACACTCTTTTCATGGTTGAATAATCTCCAAGTTTCTTGTTTTATGCATACTATTATTGCCAAAAGCCATGTATCAGTAAAGGTAGGAAGTGTCTCACCAAAACCTATATAGTATGTATCCTTATCCATTATCCCCTTTGATCTTAACTACTTGAAATTAGAGATCTGGATTGTACTAGTTTCCAAATTTTCCAGAATAGACCCAGTAATGTCACCAAATACAACCCAGGTACAGGAGCAGTCAGGTGCAGGCAGCAAGATGCAATGTTTTAGTTGTTCCTCTATAATTCTATCCACGGTTGAATCTGGCTCTTCATCCTCAGGGCCTCAGCAAGAATGCAATCTTCATTGAAAAGTAAATTGAAGAAGAAAGAAATATGAAGAACTTAGGACACTTTTAATCATTGTCACAAATAGTGTCCTTATTGCAAGGTTTTTCTTGAAAACTTTTTCAAGGTTTTTCACTTGATTGGAAAACTTTCTGAAATTCAAAAAATTAAGAAACATACAAGACGAAGAAATAATAGAGAAACTATGAAACTGGAAGTACTCCACTAATTTTCTTACAAAAATATTGATGAAGATTCAAAAGATGTCTTCAGAATTTCAAAAAATAAAGAAAATGGAAAAAGTAGACTTAAAGCACATATAAAATGTTTCTAAAAAAGGAAGAATTATCATTTGTAATATTTACTTTGGCAATATTTTGAAGATATCACAACATTCTCTTAATAAAACTTTTATTTTTCTTTTTGACAGTAATATCACAGTTATTAAATGGTTTTAACTTTCTACATAGGGAAAAATAATGACTTTTTCTTAAATTAGCAGCATAACTATATAGAGTATGTAGCTTACATATTATCCTCAAACATGCACGTGAGATGTGCATGCACACATAAACACACAGCTTTGCACAAATTCAATTGATGGAGTCAAAGATGAGATGTTCAAAGTGTTGTCCCATTTGCAGAGACCAGTTACAATTATGTTGCTTATTATTCACTTCGTGTAGTGATTTGTGTTTGTGCACCATGGTTCCATCAAACCACAATATGATGTGATCGTGCATTTTCTTCATAAATTAACAATAGCACAGGATGGGTGAATTTTAGATTTTTGGGCAAAAAGATCTTTCTCAGTGTCAGTCTATTTGGACAGGCTATTTATAGACCTTGCAGTCCAAGTATCCAACCTCCAATTAAAATTCTACATACTCTTAAATGCATCCGTTTGTAATCCACAATGTTCTATCTCAAAATACATAAAGTTTCCTATTACGATGGTCTCAACAAGATTATCTTCTGCATATTATTTGCCAATCTCAATGGCGACTAAGCAGACCAAGGACTTGCAACGGTGACTAGATTACCCAACTCGAAGTTCCATAGTGGAATTCGCCATGGCACCACAACTTTATGAGCAGATATACAGAAAGTACGTCTAGATGAAAAGTGGCAACAGAAACAGAAAATAAGAAGAGTCGAGAATAAAAGAGTAAACAAGTACCTTGCTCTCCTCATCCTTCGACATGTTAAGTAGGGTCATGAGAACTCTGGTACGTGTTTCTGGACCAACAATTTCGGAAGACGAATCCCTCAATAGCCTAACAATGAGGGGGATAAGCCCTGCATTTCTAACTTTGTATAGCTTAGAGGGATGCTCCTCGGAGATCCTATACATATTTTTCATCTCATTGCTGATCAACTCCGTAGAAGAAGGATCGTCGCTCAGATGCTGGACAGCGGATCTAATCTGAATATCAATGTTCCGATTGATCCATTCGTCAATTGCCCCTGCAAGTCCTATGTTCGGGTTCAGTTTCAGGCTCTTGAGCACCTGCCCAGTCACAGGACAGGTAGGTTCCCGCCCGTCATAGACGCACCGATCAAACCAATACTGTATCGCTGTGCGCTCGTACGACTGCGAGGATTCCAGCACCACCGGCTCTTTCATCACTTCCTTCGTCAGCGGGCAGATGAAGCTCCTGAAAGGCGGGATATCGGCGTCTTCCTCGAAATCGGGGTCCGAACCCTTCGAAACGGTCCTCGGCAACACGGACCAGTTGTCGAAGATCCTCCCCAAACAGACGGAAATTCTCCGATCCGACGGCGTGACGGAACCCGTCATGTCTTTCTTGAGAAGATCGATCTGGCGAGCTAATTCCCCATGGTTATCGGACTCGATCCCCAATGCCCGTGCGAGGTCCATGATAATGGCACTCTGTACGGCCTTGGTGCTATGCCTGCCCAGAACCTCCTTCTGCAGCGTGCAGTACACTCGCTCCTCATTCTCCGTTACCTATGAGTTGCCAAAGAAGAAAAGAATAACAGGAGAAAGAAAAGAAAAAAAAAACGAAAATGGAAGTTCACAGATGAAAGAAGATAGCAAGGTGTCAGCTTAAAAGAAAAAGACCTAGTTCTCCAACGAGTTCAAGAGAAGAATCGGACCTTGAATTGAGCAAGCTGCATCTCTGATGAGAGGTCGGCCATCTTCCGCCGGAGATCGGCGGAGTCGGAGTCGGATTCTGTGAGGGAGGAATGGAGCAGCGCGAGCCATCGGGCGATGCTGGTAGAGCAGTTAAGGAGGGAGTCGCAGAGGGTTTGGCAGTTGATGAGGACGAAGATTTTGCTCCTGGTGCGGTAGGTGGCAAGGGCGGGGTTGGCCTTCGAGATGTCCGCGGCGATACCCCTGAGAGCCGTCCGAGCGGAGGGTGACAGTTCCCCAGCAGCGGCGGCGGTGGACTTCAAAAACTGGTTGAGAAGGAGGTCGAGGCGCTTGGCATAGGTGGAGAAGCGCCTGGGACACTCCCACTGGTAGTCAGAATCGCAGATCTCCGCGAGCGACTTGGTAATGGACTCCGCAACCGTCGCGAACTCTCCGCCAGCCGATGACATCTACGTCGCCCTGAGTTGGATCAGGAGGCTGCCATGGCGCACTCGATTGTCGGAGTCCGGCTACTCGGGGATTAGGAGCGCTCAGTGAGGGCGTGGGAACGTGGAGATGGGGAGGAAACAGCCCGGAGGAAGAGGAACCGGAACTGGGCACCGTCGGTCGGCCTGAATGTTGACGAACTGGTCAAGGAGGTCAAAGGGGACAACTCAGTGTCGGATGTCAACTGTCGACGAAGCAAAAGTTTGGCCGTAACTAGTGAGTGGTGAGCCGGAGCAGAATCCTGCCACCCCAGCTAGCGACTAGTGAGTGGTGAGCCGGATCAGAATCTGCCATCCCAAATAGAGTTGAAAGTATACGTTTCCTTGGTAAACTCGTGATTAGGATTAGAATGATCTGGTTTTTGGGTCAGCGAGTTGACTCGTCGACTCACTGAATTGACTTGGCGACTCAGTCAAGAATTCAAATAACTATGATATATTTTTCATGCAGCTAAATCGAGCAATTTTGGAAGATTCAAAAGAATCAAAACGAGTTAAGAGACGAATTGAGCCGAGTCTGATCGAGTAGGAGCGAGTATGGGGCGAGCCTGCCCAACCTTTGACTCGTGGACAGATTTGTTGGCTATGTGAGCGGACTCGAACGATTCCTGAGTCAAGCTAGTGAGTTTGCCAACTATGGTCGAAAACCCATTTTCTTTCCTTATCCTTGGTTCAAAGCTGGATTGATGGTTCAGCGGTGCAGCATGTCCACTAGCGCATAATTATGCTCTCATTCACGTCAAGAATGAGATTAGCAAATACGCTTAGCATCATGCACTTTTCTCGTGGGTAGGTCTAGTTGAAGCATGCTTGCAGAAGGCTTGGGCTCATCAGGGCAAAAATAATATGTTTGTCCTTATGGCCCAGAGATCTCAAGAAGAATAAAGTGCTCATCCATGAATTTGGAGGTTGGCACCTCCAGAATATAAGAACACTGGTAAGGTTTGGGCTAATGACCGAGGAGGAAGCTGGTCTAGGTCAATAATGAACCACAAAAACTGCCCAGTGAGTAGGGGTGAACAACGAGTCGAGCTACTTGAGCTCGATTCATGAACAAGTTCCAGCCGAGTCACATGCTTAACACATTTCATCACTAGATTCGTTTGGGGTGAAATGTGTTTCTACAGTTTCGTATGAGATGGTAGTCAACGGATGCTTGGGGGACAAATTCACTGCTTCCAAAGGACTCAGACAAGGGGACCTGATGTCCCCATACCTTTTCATTCTAGTTATGAAAATTTTCAATTGTAGAATCCAAGTGGAGGTTTGCAACAAAAACATCCAGATTCCCAGAGTCCGAAAAATATCCCAAGAGACAGGAGCGGTAATGTATGCAGACGATGTTCTCATGGTCTCTAAGGCCTCAATAAGGTCATTTTGTGCCATTAAAGAGATGCTAGAGCAATTTTTGAGAAGTTGGCTGGTATGAAGGTGAACAAAACTCTGGACTATAGGGTAGAGGAACTCAGGAACATACTACAATGGACTGTAGGGTAGAGGATCTTAGGAACATACTGCAATGGCCGATTGGTTCCCTTCCAACTGAGTATCTTGGAGTCCCTTTTTTCTGTGGTAGACTCACTGAGGACATGTGCCATCCCTTGTTAACTAAAATGGAAAATAAGTTGGCGAGCTAGAAAGCCCGCATCCTCTCTTATGCAGGGTGTATCATCCTTATTAAACATGTGTTGTTTACTCTTCCCCACTACTGGATGATGGTGTTTCACCTCCCTCGCAGAATAAATAAGAAACTTGAAAACATATGTATGAGATTCCTTTGGAATGACGGCGACTCTGTTCGTCATATGCACCATATTAGCTGGGCTAGACTGTGTAATCCTTATGATCTTGGGAGCATTGGCTTACACAAAGTGGAGGACTTGAACTGCGCGCTTTTGGCTAGCAGGTGTAGTAGACTCTTGATGGATGATGGCATTTGGGCCTAGGTTTATAAGGATAAATATCTCCAAAAGAATAGTCTTTGGATCCTTGATGGGCCAGTTAGAAGAAGCTAGGGCTGGAAGGGACTTGTTTGAGGCTAGAGACTTATACAAGATAAGACATAGTGGAAGCTTGGGGATGGCAGCCACTGCCTTTTCTGGCTTGACCCTTGGTATGGCAGCCCACTTATTTAGAGGATCAGTGGGGACAGTTTAGTAAACATTGCGAGGGAACTCAATATTTTTGTTCAAGATAAGGTGCGCTCGGGCAGTAGGATCATTAATGAAGTGGTGGAAGCGTGCATTGAACTAAATGGCACTTTAGAGTCTATCCCCCTTTCTAATGCAGCAGATCAGGTTGTCTGGAAAGATAATCACCAAACCTGTCTTGGGGTGGGAGACATTCTCAATCACTCTAGGGGATTTGGGGAGAGAGAGCTCGAGGAATTATATTTGGTAGGGAAAAGCTCCGTCCAGTGCATGCTGGTTCAGCTACCTTGAAAGCGAGGGCATGCTGGCCACATTAGACAAAATCAAGAAGTTAGGCTTTCAACTTGCTAACTGTTGTCTTTTTTATAGGAAAGCTGATGAAACTAATGAACATATTATTCTACATTGCAAGGTAGCCAGAGAAATCTAGGAATGGATTTCGGCCAAGTTTGACGTCAACTATTCACCAACTCGCAACTTCAAGTTTGAAATCAGACGATGGATGCAAAAAAAGGTGCATGGTGGGTGGAGAAGGGTGTGTTGGAGAATCACCTTTCCTATTGTTTGTTGGCGAATCTGGTGGCATCGTAATAAGATGGCTCATGAAGAAAAACCAAGTGCAGCCATAAATATTAAAGAAGACATTTAGTCTACTTGTGTGGACACCTTCTTGGGTATCAATTGGCCAAAGGAGACGGAAGGCACAGTGCACATTTGGGCTATTTCTAATCTAATGTGCTCTGTCAGGTGTAGAGAACCCTCAAACATGCTTTTATTTGAGGTCACTCAGGTCGATATTGTTGGCAGTTGAGGGTTGCAGGAAACTCTTATTTTAGTGACAGAGCTAATGATTTATCTATATTGTTGAATTCAAGGGGTAGGGTTCTTGTAGGAGAGATGAAGGTGCTGGAAAAGATGTTTAGATATCACAAGGAGTAATGGCGGTTGTATATCCATCTATATCAGGATGGAAGCCCTCGTCTAGAGGATACGACAACATTATGAAGGTAATAGAGTATGGCCGAAGTTCTACAGGCTGGTAAAAGACTTTCACTAAAATGTTAAAGTTGAAATGGATTATCCTACAGTTGATTTTGATTCCTTCATTACCTCTCACATCAAGGAGTCGAGGGACATAATTTTGTGTGTAGGCTAACTTATCTTGATCTTTAGTCTTTTCTTGTGTTTTTGTAATATGACATCTGTATTCTGGAAGCGCTGAGCCAACCTTCGGTTATCTTGTATATGAAGGGTAGCAGTTTCTATGATGCTATCATTTCCTTTTTGTACAGATAATTTTGTTTCATAAAGGTAGGGGGCCGCATCCCCTAGCAAGCCCTTATTGGAGGTGCATAGTTAATATGTTGCCAGTACTACAACAGACAAGTTTTGTTTTCCCTCTACTCAAATTACTGTTGGCAAAGTTAACCGCTGATTGAAGACATTTTAGCAAGGGAAAACAATCAAACTTTGAGGTCTGTAAGCATAGCTTTATATATTAGAGGACATCAACCAACCACAAAAATTTGCTTTCATTTCAGAAATCATACTTACAACAATCGGCAAGTGTAAGCAACTACTAGAACTTGAAGAAGATGATGAAACCTCTCAGTTGCAATTAAGTATAGCACATGGTTACCTACACAAAAATCTATGTATATACAAGAAAGTGAACAATTATGAACCTGGCTTTTAGGGATATTTTTATGCATGTTGTAACTTAATTTAGAACATAATCCTCCCCCACTTTTGACCGTTGGTTAATATCATTCTTTATGGGTCAAACACCTAAGAGTTTGCATCTACCCGTTCATTGATTCAATAGCCGTCCAATAAATTCACATAACTTTTTTTTAGTGAATTTGACTATAAATTGCTTATATTGATCAATTCTCTTTTTTTTACTAGTATATTTGACTTTCATACTTTTTCCATAATAGTTGTGAATATTGAACATTGATAGGTTTATTTTTAAATAATAACATATTTTAATTGAGTAAACTATAATTTCATGATGATCAATTATTTCGAATTATTAAATCAGGTGACCCATATTATTTTTCATTAAAAAAACATTATCTAATGATTTTTTCTCATTTCATTGAATTAATTGAAATAATTTGTATTACATCCGAAAAAAGAGTGTTCAATGATATATCAGATAATTTATTAGTCCTCTTACCTTTATTACAATTTTATGTTTTTTTTACATAAAATTGTATATTTAATCCAATTATATATAAGATAGTTTATTAAATAGAACAATTTGTTGTTTTCTACTAGTTAAAGGTTTTTGTTTTCAAATTTGTGAATTATGTGTTATATATCAAATACCTAAGACTTTTGGATAAATTATATGATTATACAAAATAATTTACTTGATTGATTAAATAAGTAATTGATAATTTGATAAATAAAATTTTTTATGAGTTCAATAGTTTTTTCATATTAAATATATTTATTTAAGATTATGCACAGTGAAGATGGTTTCAACTTAAAATGAATATCATAATGCATTTAAGATTTTCTATTTCACACTAGATGTGTATCAGCCGATATCATTCTTCTTTAAAATCATTCTCATTAGAGGTATGTAATCAACATCTCACTCCATTCATTCCTTTGTTTCTTCCCTTCTTCATCTCCCCAAGGCAATATAAGATAACTCTAAAATCTCTATTTTAGAGTCAAGAAGCTATTCTCGAGTGCACCGAGTGCATGAGAAGGTGAAGTAATATTTCATTTTATGATTGAATCATGCTATCTCTTTTCTTGAATGTAGTCTTGTTTTGGTTTCCTTATTTTCTCTTATCCTCATCTCCCCATGGCCATATGATATAGCTCTCAAATCTCTATTTTAGAGTAAAAAAGCTATGCTCGAGTGCACCAAGAGCTTGAGAAGATGAGATGATACTTCATTTTATCATTGAATCATGTTATGTCTTTTCTTGAATGATGTATTGTTTTAAGATATTATCTATGCATAGTTGTTTGATTTTCCAATTATATGTGAATGCATGGCGAGAAATGAGAGTATGATTTATGATTTTCTCTTTATTCTTATGTCAATTTTTGAGGTTGGGGCTTGTCTGACCCGGGGAACACCATCACGAATACGTACATGTTAATATGCATTTGCATGTTATTTGCGTTAGTTTCTTTTTTAGTTATCCAAATAGGAAACATAATGAGCGCCTTATCATGCAGTTTGATTTTCTTCCATACCCAATGGTGGAAGAAACATATTCCCTTTTAGAAAACCAAAATAATAATATTTTATAAAAATATTTGAAATCATGCTTTCTAAAATATTTTCGAAAGAACCTTCTTGAATTTGGCTTTGGAGATTTATTTTAGACTCTTGCATGAGTCCAAGCTCCCTTTCGGCCTATATCAAACTTGATGTCGGTTATTTTAAGTCATTTCTTTGATTTTAATATCATGAAGACACATATGTATATACTTGTTATATACATATATGTACACATGATGATTTTCGTCTTTCTCTCTCTATGTTTCTATATTTTACAAATTTTCATATATACATGAATACATGTGTATATGTGTTCTATTTTCTCTTTCTAAAATCTTTTATTTCTCTTATCAAGACAAATATCTTTCCTTAAAAATTTCTTATACATGCACACACACACACACACACACACACACACATATATATATATATATATATATATATATATATATATATATATATATATATATATATATATATATATATATATTTATCTTTTCCATTAAAATCTCTCTTTCTCTTCAAATCAATACCCTTTGTTTAGTTGTTTAATTTTTTCTATTCATATTTGAGTGCATGGCAAGAATGAGAGTGTGGTTTGGGATTTTTTTCATTCTTATGTTGATTTTTGAGGTAGGGGCTTGTCCAACCCTGGAAAGACCCTCATGAATATGTACATGTTAATATGCATTTTCATGTCATTTTGCGTTAGTTTCTTTTCTAATCATCTGATTAGGAACCCTAATGGGCACCTTATCATGTGGTTTGATTTTCTTGCATACCCAACGGTGGAAGAAACATATTCTCTTGTAACAACGAAATAACTATGTTTTATGTTCATATATAAAAATATTTAAATTCATGTTTTCTAAAATATTTTCGAAAAAACCCTTTTTAATGTGGCTTTGGAGACATAGCTTAGGCTCTTGCATGAGTATGATTAAAATAACCGACTTAGATTAGCTTAGGCTCGTCGCACCCCAACCCTTTTGACCCTCAAATAATTTTCTTTTTCATAAAATAAACATAAAACGTTGAGGTGCGACGACACATAAATTCAATAAGAAAACAAACTATGCAATTCAGAATAATGGGGGCAAACTCTTATTTATATAATAATTTTCAATTCATACAAAAATCACTTTATACTTCTCAATATACATATGACAAAAATGCCTAAATCACAACATTGATGCCTAACAAAATAAGACATCAATATGATCAAAACAAGACGCGCCGACACTACAATAGACCCAAAACCTCCCCAGTAGGATGTGAATAAAGTCATCTAATCAACCTGCTGCCCCGGGTCCGTCAAAACCTGAAAAAAATAAAACAACAGAAGGCTTAGCCTTCACAATATGACAACAAGCCAGAAAAATTCCAAACCCTTTTAGATAAGGCTCAAATATAAGATATAGCAAATATGAAAGCAAATCACTATCATGTCGTGATAGGGCACGCAGTCACATTACTTGTCATGGACGGCCCCTTACATAAACCACGACATGTAAAGGCCATACAATGGCCACAATAGCACATTCATTAGTCACATGCAATTCATGCATGGACACAACATTTACAATCACTTCATTCACACACACTTCATTATTTTTTCATTTACATTACTTTTAGTGAATGTGCACACCACAGGCAGTCTATAGCAGAGAGACAACTCCCGTGGTGGCCCGAAACTATATGGATCCATTTACGCTGCAGCGGAAGAGCACTTGTCCATGGATGTATGAAATCCAAGGAGAGATACTCAGCCTATGAAATACAAGAAGAGATACTCGGCCTTCCCTAGGACACCCAGTTTGGGAAGGCGGGAGCCCAATGCTCCAAGCACATCACACAATGGTACCTTGGGGCCTAGCATTGCCTGTGCTACGAGTAGGTGAGACAAGTGGCGAAGGCAGCACATCTCCCAAACACATTGTCACAACCCACTGGTCTCTCTTCTCTTATTCTTTCAAAACTTAGCCAAATCACGAAGAGTAGTTTTGATCCATTATTGGCTTGTAGTTGTCCTATACAATTATCATTCTAGGATGCTTTCTAATACATAATTGGGGTTGAGGAGATACTCGACTCGATACCCCCACCTCATCTGTCCTGAACAGTTATCATTTCTAGCATGCACATGCAATTTCATAGTAATTTTCAAAACAAGACTTATAAAAAATTTCAACAAAACTTATCTCACAACAAATCAATCACATGAATACATTCACTCAATCACATCACAATCATAGAATACAACAATCCTAAAAACACACATCCTAATGGTTGGCCCCAGGTAGAGATTTGCCTCGAATGCCACCATACCTGTCGCACGTCGCCAAAATACTCAAAAACGCCTCGAGCTTCCTGGTCGCTCAAGGTCTACTGGACGTGCCCGGTGTACCTGAAAACACAATCAAACTATAAGTTCTCTACTCCCTTCGCTTTACAATTTATCCAAGTATGAAATATAATCTTTAGGACATGTCATTGCCTCAAGAAGGTGCCGACAAGTAGTGTCGACCCACAAATCCCTCCAATAGGCATCTTCCCAACTTTTTGAGGTTGTCACCGAATGATTTAAGCTCCGCACTTTCAATTTGAACCAATCACTAATCTGTTTCTTCCTTGCTTCCTTAGTTGAGGTGTCTTCCTAACATACCTATTATTTCCCAACAAACGACGTGCATGCACATCAACAAAAGCATACTTCACAAGTTCGCTAACACGGTTCTAAACCTTCTCCACATCATCACAATTTCTACCATGCTTCCTAATTTCTTCGAATATTAACTCAACATGCTAAAAAGATAATTACACACGGAGATCCTCATCCTTCTCAAAACAGTCCTAGACTTTCCCCAAAATAGCAATTCCGTTAACATGCATTCTAAATCTTCCAATCTTAAGTCTAGCTTGCTCAATCAATAATTATACATTCGCTAACATAAAATCTTAAACAATTTAGGCTCGATTAGGCCTCGTTCAGCCCAATCTTAGAGTCCAAACTGTCTTAGTATTCCCGACAGCCACCTCAAGTGTTCGAGTGATCCCCAAGCGGCTAAAATCATGCAATGCCGCCACCACCAATGCCTTCTATTCACTGTTATGAGAGGAAAATTGCATCCCCAAGCTGCAATCCAATCCCACAGCCACAAAAGAGTGAAAATCATCAAAAAAAGAGTTTAAGAGAAGGGTCTATGGTTAGAAGGGGCCCACGGTAGCTGTGTGGGAGGCTGAAGACGAGTGAGAGAGGGCAAGAGAGGATGTGAATGAGAGGGAGACACACGGAAACGGAGAAACAACAATGGACAACAAAGAGAGAGGGAAACAGAGGGTTCAGGTGAGGGAGAAGAGAATGGCGCAAGAGAGTGTTCGGTTGAGGGAGAGGGCTCAAGTAGAGAGACGCTATGAGGGAGAGACAGACAGACGAGGGAGTATGCAGACAGAGGGACACTGCAAAGGAGTGAGACGGTGCGGGAGAGAGGGAGTGCAGATCGAGAGAGTTAGGGCAGAAGGGAGAGTGTGGGCACTTGACGGAGAAATTGGGACTGAGGGAGAGTGCAAGGTGCGGTGAAGGAGGAGGAAGAAGAAGAAGAAGAAAAAGAGACAGAGGATGCGACAAATAGAACAACGAGAGAGGGTGGAGGAGAAGGAGGAAGAAAGAAGAAGGAAGAGGCAGAGAGAGAGACTGGCGCCACTCACCTCCATCGATGTTGCACAATCCCCCGCCTTCAACCACTTTGCGTCGGTTGCTCACTTGCAACAAGAGAAGCGACGAAGAGGGAGACCGAGAGGAAAGATGAGGAGAAAGAGGGGTTGATGTCGGGCTCCTTCACGTATGGGGCTTGAGTCTGGGTCTGGACCTGCTCCGACATGACCTGCCCAAAAAAAGTAACGTTACACTTTGGCCCAACCGTTAGTGCTGTTGGTTCCAGTGGATAGGCCCTACAAATATGGGTTCAGAGTAACTATAGCTAGAATAAAGCTAGGAAATGCTAAGGTAACGTCCCATAAATAAACAGCAGAAAAGAAAGATATTATCTCTATGATGCAAACCTATAAGCAATTCAACAAATCAAATTAGACACCAAAATGCAATCTCAAGCAAATGTTGTTAGTGTACTATGTGTAAAATAATTCATTCATAGGAATTCATGCGTTGTAGTTGACATGAAGCAAGTATCTCGACAATATGTGCTTCAATTGACATAATTCATGTAGCCAACCATCTAGCAAGAAAGCAAAGCCTGTCCTGGGTGAACCTAAGGATACATTTCCATACAAGTGTAGCCACACGTAATCATGATCTACAGCAGCATCAATTGGAAATGATTATGAACAGTTAATGTTCACGGCCTGTTCTGCAGCTTCTGGTAAAGCTTGTATTTTCAGGCACGCCCATGTTCTAAAATATTTTGCAGCACAATCATTGGTAACCACTTTGACTAGTTTGGACAGTTAAGAACGTGATATTAGGGTACAAGTCCCCCATGGCATAGTTTGGATATTCCACTTTGACTCTCATTCCATATGCACATCTATAAATTCATCTCTTTTGCCAACCTAACCTTCTAGCAAGAATTTTCTTAGGAACTAGGTGAACTAATTTCAAATATTCTAGAGCTTAGATTTAAATTGAAGTTCTGGTCTGAGTGCTCATCTTTTCTTGTTTGTTGCCCATCTAGTTCAAGCTCATACCTCAATGTACTTACGAAAGAAAAAAGATTCAACAACAGATCAGGCATGAAGAGTTCTCAACGGATAAAGGTTCCACTGCAAGCAACCACAATAAAACAATAAAACAACAGAAAAGAAAGATATTATCTATGTGATGCAAACCTATAAGCAATTCAAGAAAGCAAAATAGACACCAAAATGCAATCTCAAGCAAATGATGTTAGTGTACTGTGTAAATTAATTCATTCATAGGAATTCATGCGCTGTAGTTGGCAGGAAGCAAGTATCTCGAGAACATGTGCTTCGACTGACATAATTCATGCGCCCAACAGTCTACCGAAAAAGCAAGGCCTGGCCCTTGGTGAACCTAAGCATCCATCTCCATACAAGTGTAGCCACACGTAATCATGATCTATAGCGGCATCAATTTGGAAATGATTATGAACAGTTAATGTTCACGGCCTGTTCAACACCTTCTGGTAAAGCTTGTATTTTCAGGGAGTCCGATGTCCTAACTTAACTTTTTCCAGCAACATGACTGCAATTAACTAGATATTTTGCAGCACAATCATGGTCGCTATATGTGTGATCCTGAGGCTTAAGGACGTGATATTATGGTACAAGTTCCCCATGGCATTGTTCGGATATTCCATTTTTACTCTCGTTCCATCTGCACATCTATAAATTCATCTCTTTTGCCTGCTGCACCTTCTAGCAAGAATTTTCTTAGGAACTTGGTGAGCTAATTTCAAATATTTTGGAGCTTAGATTTTAAGTGAACTTCCGGTCTGAGTATTCTTCTTTTCTTGTTTTTTGCCCATCTAGTTCAACACAAAGTACTTTCGAATGGAAAGGTTCAACAACAGATCAAGCATGAAGTGTTCTCAACGGATACTACTTCCACTGCAAGCAACCAGTTCACTGAATTCAAGAAAGGGATCAACAAAAGAAACATGTTAAAACTTCATGAAGTTCAGTTTCATACGATAAACTTAATCCAGGGCATTGCTTTCCTTGTGCATTTCAGGTACGTTGCTCATAAGAACATGCAATTAGATTTCATCACACAAGCTCTATTTTTTTTTTAAAAAAATAAGTATTTATCATATACTTTAAACCAATTTATTCATTTCTTTTTGTCTTTACAGACAAATTTAGATCTATGAATAGAAAATATATTCCTATGATAAATAATCTAAAAGTAACCTTCAAATATAAAAGAAGATTGGGTCTTAAAATAACAAAAAGGTGGATTCGTCTCGAATATAAACAAGTTGAGTTCCAGCTTTGGTGCGTATCATAATAACTTTTGGCTGTTATATATCAGCTTCAGGCCGAACATGATTTGGTATATAAACATTGATTTCGCATTGTTTTGACAGATATACAATTTTGGCTACTTCACATTTGGCAAGTTGATCCCCTGGTGTGTACTGTGTAGCATCTCAACTAGAGGAACATCCTGTTAACAATCAGTATACAGTTCAATTGTTATTTGCTAGATTGAACTAGGCCTGGGCGTCGGGCCGGGCCGCCGTCGGGCCGGCCCGGCCCGGCCTGGCCTGGTATGGGCCGGGCTTGGGCTGGGATTTTCCCAGCCCGGGCCGGACCCGGGCCCAATAAGCCGGCCCGGTGGCGCCCGGCCCGATTCCCCCCTCTCTCTCTCCGCTCTCGCTCCCTCCTCCTCTGATCTCCCTCCTCTCCCCGCTCTCGCTCCCTCCTCTCTCCCTCTCCCTCCTCCTCTGAGCCCTCTCCCAGTCTCCCTCCTCCTCTGAGTCCTCCCGTCCGCCCTCCCTCCTCCTCTCCCAACTCCCCCTCCTTCCTTTCCCCCTCTCCCGACTCNCTCCTTCTTTTCCCCCTCTCCCTTCCTGTCTCCCCCCTCTCCCTTCCTGTCCCCCTGTCAGTGTCAGCCCTCCCTCCTTCTCTCCCAACTCCCCCTTCTTCCTTTCCCTCTCCGCTCCCCCTCCTTCCTTTCGCAGGCCGTCTGTGGTGGATGAGCTAGAAGTTGTGGACCTGCAGGGGGAAAGGGGCCAGGGGAGGGGGAAGGGAGTGGTCGAGTGGGGAGGAAAGGCGCCAGGGGAGGGGGAAGGGAGTCGGGAGGAAAGGGGCCAGGCCGCCGGCCCAGCAGGGGAGGGGGAAGGGAGTCGGGAGGCCGGGCCGGGCCGGGCTGAGCGGCCCGTCGGGCCGGGCCCGGGCCGAGACCCGGGATATCGGGATGGGCCCGGGCCGGGCTGTGCGGCCCGACGGGCCGGATCGGGCCGGCCCGGACCGGCCCGATGCCCACCCCTAGATTGAATAGTTTGTATTCAATTTTTTAAAACTTTTCTTTGATATCCTCTTTATTTAATATTCAGTTAATGATGGTTTATGGCCTTCTCCAATGCCCATTTCTGGCACCATTGAGAGAATAAGTATTGGATTAACTTGCTTGGTTTTCAAGATATACTTGCATTAGCTTTAGATGTTCTATTGGGCAGTGCCTGAGACATTATCTCTTTTTGTTATCTTTGAACTCAACTATTATGTTCCTGGAATTTTTCTTTTCATATTTCTTAATTAAGAGATGACCTGATGACCGTTAAAAAATTAAGGATGGGCAATATGCAATGTGAGGTTATCCTTTGTCGTTTATGTCAGAAGCTACATCTAGAATTAGGTTATCTTTGCCTTTCTTTTTTATGTAAATTTGAGGTCCCATGAGCTATTCTATGGTATGAAGACAAAGACGATTCTGAATTAGATTGATCATTGAGCAGTCTATCAATCATCTCTTGAAAATTTTGAAGCGAACACAAGTGGTCTTGAGTGAGCATTCTGTGCAAATTACTCTGTGAAAGCCTCTCATTGGTGATTGTTGTTTGATGGTTATCAGCAAAGTTTCTGTCAATGAATAACATGGGTGTTGCCTCATCTTTTGTTTTTCTGTTATTTTGTATGTGCTGAAAAAATCAGTGATTTTGCATTTTTCAAACTGGCTCAAGAGATACCATGGTGCAGTGTTATATAAAGAGGGATCGTGTTGCTCATACCTATCGACTCCACCTCGGTCTCACTCAAAGTAGTCTATCTTTAACCTTTTCTATATTACCAAGTCTTTCTAATTTACAACATCATCAGTTATTGTTGCCTTTATTGAATTTTTTTTCTATTATACTGGTTTTTTGTGGTTTTCCTTGTACTTAGGTCTTGACATGTCTAAAGTTTCTAATAGGCTTTTTAATGGCACTTTTGTAAAGCAGTGAAGCAGTCTGTTCCAAGCTTTTCATAAAATTCCATCCTGAAGTGATATCCGCTTTGATTGTTTACACTTTACAGCAGTGGAGGAAAATGGTAAATTCCTTCTTGCAGCAAGGAGGGTTCCACTTCTAACTTACACTGATTATATTATTTGTTTAGATGCTGGGGATATATCCAGAATCGAACGGGTGCTGTTATGCTTACTGTTCAGAAGGCAAATGTGTCAGCCATGCATTTCTACAAGTAAACTTATTTAATGCAAAATGGCATTGGTGTCTAATCATAATAACTTTTGGCTGTTCTATATCAGCTTCAGGCTGAACCATGATTTAGTATATAAACATTGATTTCACATTGTTTTGACAGATATACAATTTCAGCCATCTCACCTTGGCGAGTTGATCCTTGGTGTGTACTGTGTAGCATCTCAACCAAAGGAACTTCCTGTTAACAATCAGTATACAGTTCAATTATTATTTTCTACATTGAACAGCATTATTTGCTACTTTTTTTTTTACAACTTGCCAAGGTGCATTTGGCTTCCTCATGGGTTACACGATTTTGTTTCCAGATAGGAGCTGAGAGAAGTTATGAAATACTGTGCAAAATATTCCAAAGCTAATTTCATTTAAATGTTGTTCAATGCCTTTATATATTGGTTTTAAATTGAGTTGAAAGGTGTTGCAAAAGAAAATTTGGACACATTTAACGCCTAAACGAGTTAACACTAATTGAGTTAAATGGGTTAGCCGAGTCAAGCTCGAGCTGGCCAAGCTCGGGCTCAACTCGGCTCGTGTGCAGCCCTACGTTTTATGTTGTTAGCATATCAACTTAAAATTGCATCATTTTGCTCAATGTTAACCAAACTAGATGGACCCTCTTGGGAATTCAAGCACAAGAAGGTGGAAGAAATGTACATCTATGAGCAAGTTGTGACTCAGCCAAAAGCTTGACTTGGTAATTGGACCAACTTGCTGCATGTGTTTGGAGTTGGAAAACAATCAAACCTGCAATAGGATTTGGCTGCAACTTGGATAAATAATGAACAGAAATTTGAACTTTTTTTCTGAGGCAAAGTCAACTTCCAAGAGAAACCATTTAAACATAGAAAAATGAAAGATCAAAAATCATTTCCTTGTCAACAAAGAAACACCACATTAGAGTGAGTGTTTAAAGCATGCATTAAAATCCCTCTTAATTAACCTAAATCCAAATGCTTCTAAAAATTTTAAGGGTATGATAGAATGACAACTTAAGATGGTACTTTGTTGACAAAATGTTGTTTAAGGCGTGCTTGGAGTGACCGTCAAATCTTGGTTTTGTCAAAAACTCAATTTTGATGAAATGATATTTCCAAAAGGGATTGACTAATAACAAATGACAAGTATCTAAAAATATAATTTTAATTTTTTATGGTAGAGTTCAACTTATTCACCATTTTCTGCATTAACCAATTCATTCTTGTAGCATACAATTTCATAAGATATATAAAATGTTTCTTGCATATAGTTACTCGACAAATTTCTATTTTGAATATGGACTAAGCATAGATGCAAGAAGCGGCAGGGCTAAATCATTTAATTTCAATTTTAGCATACTTGACTACAGCCTGCAGTGTAAGAAGTTATATGTTGGAGCTAGAACATGCGAATTGTTTGTCTTAAACCAAAACAGCCAAAATGCCTTTCTATTTATAAATGAGAGACCCACTTATAAGGGCAAAATGAAATGATGGGATGTTTATTTGTCAAAATAAATAAAATACATTCTCTTTTTATATTAATTGAATACCCCTTGATATTTAGCAACTTGGCAACCATTGCATTTCTCTATGGTGCTAGTCTTTCATGTGTTTCTACTATCTATACGAATGTGTGGCTAGAGAGAGAGAGAGAGAAAGCTAGTTCAGTGAAGTATCAACTTGTTTGATTTAGTACTCACGAGAGTCATTTTCATTTGCCTTGATAGTGAAAGTATCATGTGAAGGAGAAAGCAACTAGTTGAAAATCTGACCTTTTAGTATTTAAACCAAATCAATCATTGAGTTCAAGCACTAAGTGTCACACCCCAACCCTTTAACCTTAAAATAACCTTTTTTTTGTTTTGTTAAAACGTAAAACGTTGAGTGCAACGACACAACGATTCAAAAGGAAAAGAGATATGCACATCAAAGACAATGGGGCTACTTTCCATTATGTGATAAATTCAGTCCATACAAAATCACATCATATTTTCCCAATAATACATATGTCAAAAATGCCCCAAACCACAACATTGATGTCTAACAAAAACAAGACATCAATAAGACCAAAACATGATGTGACGGCACTACAATAGACTCATAACCTCCCCAGTAGGATGTGAGTAGAGCTATCTAATCAACCTGTTGCGCCAGGTCTGCCAAAACCTGAAAAAGAAGAACAACTGAAGGCTTAGCCTTCGTAGTATGGCAACACCATAAAAACAAATCACTATCATGTTGTGATAGGGCATATAGTCACATGACTTATCAAGAAGGCCCCTCACATATACCACGACATGTAAAGGCCACTCAATGGCTACAACAATACATTAAAAAATCACATGCAATTCATGCATAAACATATCATTCTCATTTACTTCATTCACATTCTTTTCTTTTACATGAACTTTAGTGAATTGACAGTTGTTGTGAGTGCGAACACAAGCACAACACACCACGGGCGACCTACAGTCGAGAGACAACCCTCATGGATCCATTCACGCTGCAGCGGAAGAGCAATCATCCATGGATGTGTGAATTTCAAGGAGAGTTGCTCAGTCTTCCCTAGGACACCCAATTTGGGAAGGCGGGAGCCTAACGCTCCAAGCACATCACACAACGGTACCCTGAGGCCTTGCACCGCCTGCGCTCCGAGCAGACGAGACCAGTGGCAAAGGCGTGACATCTCTCAAACACATAGCCACAACCCACTGACCTCTCATCTTTTATTCTTTATTATTTATCATTATGAAAGCAAATTCATTCACAAAATGACCAGCTAGCTCATGAGGTTGGTTCACTTTGCGGGTGCACTCATGCTTCCAATTACCTCCACACAAGGGCTACACATATACTTAACATTTTTAGCTAGCCGCCGTAATATTATGGGTACAACTACCCTTCAATTTCTCTCATTTGCATTCATGCCCATGACAATGCATGTGCAACATATCACAACATTCACATTAGTCACACACATCAATCTCATTTTTCAAAACTTAGGCAAACCAAGGAGAGTAGTCTCGATCTGTGATTGGCTCGTAGCTGCCCTAGGCAATTATCATTTTAGGATGCTTTCTAAGGGATTGAGGAGATACTCGACTCGATACCCCACCTCATCTGTCCTAAGCAGTTAGCATTGCTAGCATGTCAATGCAATTGCGTAATAATTTTAAAAACAAAACTCATCACATAAGCATTTAATTCTCATGCATACATTCATTCAATTACATCACAATCATAGCATCCAAAGATTCTGAAACACACATTCAAAAGTTGGCCCCATGAAGGGATTTGCCTAGAATGCTGCCATACTTGTTGTTCATGAACAAAACACTCAAAACAACTCGTGCATCAAGTCTTGTTGCTCAAAGTCTACTCGACGTNTGTTTCTCCCTTGCTTCCTTAGTTGAGGCATCTTCCAAACATACATACTCTTTCCCAACAAACGACATGCATGCACATCAACAAAAGCATACTTCATGAGTTCGCTAAAAAGGTTTTAAGCCTTCTCCACAACATCATAATCTCTGCCATGCTTCCTAATCGCTTCAAAAATCAATCCATCATGCTAAAGAGATAGATATACACGTGGATCCTTGTCCCTCCAAAAAAGTCCTAGACCTTCTCCAAAAAGCAAATTCACTAACATGCATTCTAAATCATTAAATCTCAAGCGTAGCATGCTCAAACATTAATTATACATGTGCTAGGCAACTTAAGCTTGATTAGGTCTCACTCACCTCAATCTTAGAGTCCGAACTGTTTTAGTGTTCCCGGCAGCCACCTCAAATGTTCGATTGATCCCCTAGTAGTAAAAATCATACGATGCCGCCACCACCAATGCCTTGCATTCGCTGTTATGAGGGGAAAGACGCATCCCCATGCTGCAGTCGGATCAAAAAGCCACAAAAATAATGAAAAAAACAAAAAAGAATGCACGAGGAGGGTCTGCCGTTAGAATAGGGCCTCCAGTAGTGAAGAGCTGGTTTGGCAGAAGGTGAGAGACACTTAGAGTGAGGAAAAACTGGTGGGAGAGAGAGAGTGTGCAAAGAGGGAGAGTGCTCGGTTGAGGAAGAGGGGAAAACAAACAGAAAAATGAAGAGAGGGAGACTGACCGAGAGAGTTTGGCCAGAGGGGAGAGTGTGCAGGGGCCTGGAGATGAGAGGGCGAGTGAGGGTGTGAACAAGGATACAAGAGGGCGAGAGAGAATGCTGTGACCATGTTATCACCCCAAATTTTTCAAAAAACGGGGTTATTAAAAATTTGGGTCTATTATTTTTAAAATGAACTTTAAATCCAAGTTTAGATCCAAAATCCAAATTTAGATCCAAATCTAGCATTTCAAACTCAAAATCCAATTATCAAATTCAAAATAGATCCAAAATTCAACTTTCAAATCCAAATTAGAGCAAGATTCATTTGCCTCTCCTTATGACAAAAAAAAAACCTCCTTTTAGAGGATGATTTTAGTCTTTTGGTGGGCAAGACCTATTTGCCCCTCCTTTTGACAAAAGAAACTTCTTTTAGAGGGCGATTTTGGTCTTTTGGTGGGCAAAACCTATTTGCGTCTCCTTTTGACAAAAGAAACTTCTTTTAGAGGGCGATTTTAGTCTTTTGGTGAACAAGACCCATTTGACCCTCCTTTTGACAAAAAAACCTCCCTTTAGAGGATGATTTTAGTCTTTTTGAATTGACAAGACCCATTTTAAAATATATTTTTATAAGCCTAATGGCCAATCAAACTCATTTTCAAACCATTTCTTTTTCAAAATAATTCAAAATTATGTGAAATTCGGATGAAAAAAAGGTGAAATTCAAAAAAATTCAAGTTTAGGGTTTTGGCTCCAAAGCTCTTCCCTCTTTAATTCAAATCTTGAATTCCAATTTTAAATTTTAGCTCTAACACTCTTCCCTCTTTAATTCAAATCTTGAATTCGAATTTTAAATTTTGGTTCCAAAATCTCTATAAATACCCCATAATTTTCTCTCTTGAGTGGGGCCAACCATGGAGGAACCTCTTGTGCTTCCTCACTTCAAATTCCAAATTTTTCTTTGCTCTCACTTTTCATTTCTCTTTTCTTCTCCAACTTGGAGTAATTTTCATCAAACAACAACTCTTCAAGGGAGCATCAAAGATCTCTTGGAGGCTTCATCTTCAACATCTTGGGAGCTTCATTCAAGGCAAATCCTAGATCATTCAAGAGAGGACTCATTTTTAATATCAATCACATTCAAGGTATATAATCTTCCTCTATTTCTATTTTCATTTTCTCTTCTCTCCATGGCTCATTTTAATTATTATAAATATCCGAGATATGAAAATATCTATTTTCATTTCCTCATTTTCTCTCTTCTTCCTCTCCCCATGGCCATATGAGATAGCCCTCAATCTCTATTTTTAGAGTCAAGAGGCTATGCTCGAGTGCACCAGGAGCATAAGAAGATGAGATGATCTTTCATTTTCATCATCCAATCTTTCCTTTTTCATATCTTCATTTTCCTCTTGCCATCTACCCATGGCCATGCAAGATAGCTCAAATGATCCGGAATCAAGAGCTACTCTTGAGTGCACCGGGAGTATGAGCAAGATAGAACAAAATTTGTATCTTCATTTATCTCCAAAAAATATACTTGATATATTGTCTTCATTCATCATTCATGCTTGAAATGATGCTCATGCATGATATTCTAATCTTCTATTTATATGACCCAATGGATGATGAGAGTGAGTGTTTGTGATTAGGATTTCTTCTTGTGATTTTTGAGGTTGGGGCTTGTCCAACCCGGGAAGACCCTTACAAATATGTACATGTTAATATGCATTTGCACGACATTTTGCGCTAGAATCTTTCCTAATCACCCCATTAGGAACCCTAATAAGTGTCTCGTTATATTGCTTGATTTTCTTTCATACCCAACGATGGAAGAAATATATCCCTTGTGGCAAACCAAATCATGACATTTTATGTTTTTATATAAATCATATTTTCTAAAATATTTTTAAAAGAAACCTTCTAAGATGGCCTTGGAAACTTAACTTAGGTTCTTGCATGAGCCCAAGTTCCCCTCCAGCCTACATAAAAAATTGAAGTCGGCTATTTTTAATTCATTTCTTGATTTTCATATTCATGAAGATATATGTGTATATACATGTTATATATGTATGCGTGCACATAAATATCTTTCTTTGTCATTCTCTTTTTATGATTTAACATATCATTTTACAAACTCTCGTATATATATATATATATATATATATATATATATATATATATATATATATATATATATATATATATATATATATATATATATATATATATATATATATATATATATATATATATATATATATATATATACGTGTATTCCATTTTAAAATCTCTCTTTCTCTTTTTAAAATGATAATCTCTTCTCTACTTGATATAAATATAATTTTCATAAGTTTTCATATATGTATACAAATATGTATATTTTTCTTTCAAAACATATGATTTTATGATTTTGAAGATCTCTTTCTCTTTCTCTATATCTCTCTTGGGATGTAGTCTTTCATCTTTTTTATTCTTTCAATATCTTACCATTTAATATTTTAATTTTTCATTTGCCGACTTTATCAAGACCACAAACCAAGTAATGACCCAATATTGGAATCATACTTGATGGTCTACAATCTCAATCTATTTTAAAAAACTTTTCCTTCATATATATGATATTTACAATAACAAGAATCTTAAATGTATGTTATGGTAGGAATGCCATTAGATGAATGTTGTGGTAGGAATGAATGATTTTTCTTCCAATCATATAGGATAAATGCATCCATGCATTCCTACCCACTTTATTTCACTTATTATCACAAGCGCATCTCCAAAAGAACTTAAGAAAGAGGGGATGAAGCTCTGACTAGGTGGTAACCGAATTAAAGCAAAATCTCAAACCTACTTAAAGTCTTAAGAAAACACTAAAGTGATTTCAAAATGATTTCACAAGCTTTTCAAATGATATTTACTAATTCCACTTTTTCCTCAAAATATTTCACATTTTCAAGCAACTCTTCAAGAGTCTTTTCAAAAGTTTGAAACATCAAACTTTCAATATTTTTCAACACCCGCATATAGAATCAAAAAGATGTTTAAGTTAAAACGAAATGCATCAATCATAAACATAGCCCTTGGGTTGATTACCCCCGGTAAAGGCGCCGGGAACGGTCGATCCTCGTACCGACGGGCGAGTCCCTTTCTTTCCTATTTCAAAACAAAACCTCATTTTTCTGGAGCACTTCAAAACCAATGAAAATTTTGGGATGCAAACAGACCAGTAGAGAGAAAAAGTGTGGGCAGAGAGAGCATGGGTAGGGAAGAAAAATGGGCAGAGAACGGCAAGAGATGGAGGAGAAGAAGAAGGAAAAAGAAGAAAGAAGAAACAAAGGGAGAGACCGACGGCTCACCTGAGCGCCGTCGCCGCCACCGCCATCCACTTCCTTCGCCACTACACTATCCTCTTACTTCTTCTTCTCTACGTCGAGTGCTCCCATGCAGGCTGAGAGGGCAACGAAGAGGGAGGCAGAGAGAAAGATGAAGAAGGAGGGTGATAGGGCGGATCCTGCGGTGCTGCCAAAAACCATTGTCTCCCGGCAGGCTCCTAGGCTGGCACGCATCAGATGGCCCTGGGTTGGGCTTCCTCCTCGCGTGAGAGGCTCGGGTCTGGGTCTGGGCCCCCTCAAGCCCAACCTGAAGTAAATAAAAAAAAAAACAAAAAAACAAGCGTTACACTAAGGAAAAGAAACCTGCCCTTAGGTGCATTTTTGCTTAAAATTAATTGAGGTGTTGTACCGATAGTGTTCTCAAAATCTCTGTGCTTTTAGTCAGCCAAATGGTATTCTTTACTAATTTGACAGCTAACAATTATGAACATGGTAAGAAACCTGCCCTTAAGGGCCGTTTGACATAAAAAACACTGAACACTGTATGAGTACTCCATGAATCTACCCTAAAATTGGAGTAGATTCATGAAACACAAGAACAAGTGGTACATGAATCTACTTTAATTTTAAGGCATCTTGATGTAGCATTAACATGTTGTTCCTAATGTTAAACGGTCCCAGATTTACTTGAAAAGCTAATTGGGCATTTAATTTGTTATTGCCAAATTTTTAGAATCATTTTTTTCCTTCTATACAAAAAATATCAAAAAAGTACAGAATAATACTTAAAAACCTATAGGAATACTTTGACCCCTTGTATCTTCTTACAACCATAGAGCGTAATGTATTCCTAATTAGTATGCTTCCAAGGGTATGCAGTGGCTAACGTAACCTACTCTGACTGGTGGCCTATTGATCCTTTATCTATATACGTAATTATTAGTTCAAAATGTTCTACATGTAAATCATATAGGAATCATAGATTTGTAATTATACAAGAGCCAAAAGTTTGGGTGGGTACACATATATGTAAATCTTTAATTCAAGGGCTGTCATCTTTATATGTATATATAAAGTATTTTGGCAGGTCAGGAGGGGCCATCCCCCACCAACTTCATTACATGTGGCTCCTCTACTTGGGACTAAGGAGGTCCATCCAAGGGACTACTACTATCAGGGAAGAAGCCAAGGGGGACCTTCATGGGACTTGTCCCCACCTCAATTTTTCTTAAAAATTTACATGTAAATTTCAGAAAATTTTATTTGTTTTATATTAAATTTTTGAAAAATAATATTTCAGCTCGTATCAAAATTTAGAAACTTTAATTCGCGCCCCCCCCCCCCCTCCCCCCCAAATGAAAAATTTCTGGCTCAGCCCCTGTAATTATTGCTAGATGGAAGAGGCCAAGGTAGGGTGGGTTTCTTTTACCATGGTTCTCATATTCGTGGTGATTTAAGATGACTAGGATTTTAGGTTCATGGATTTAAGGTAGGACCCATTTTTCCTCCATCTGACATTAAATTTATGGTTTTTAACAAGTAACATAGATTTAAGATCCAGCATTATCAAAGGTAACCTTAGAGTCTTCACATGAAATTTATAGAGAAAAAGATTCGATCGCTCCTTGAACAGCCAAGATTGTGCCAAATTTGAGTTAACATCTCCTTTATTGACAAGAAAGTCAATTAGCTCGTGTTTTGCAGTTTGTACAACTTAGCACATGCAATACAGTAAAGAAAATTGAGCCCCCCTAGCACGGCCATCATCCAGAACACATGTTCTAGGTGCCCTTTGTTGATATCATCATTCAGCCATCCTGTGACCTTTTGCAACACATCGACAACCAAAGTGCTGAAGTAAAATCCGATCCCCATCGTCAGCGACATCATCGACGTGCCTGTGTTCTTAAGGGACGTCGGAAATTCTTGGTATTACAGACTCATTTGGCCTGGAATGTGGAAAGCTGACCCGGCTCCGGTGAGTGCAAGCGGCGGGACTAGCCATAGGGCTGACATTGGCACAATAAGGTCAGGCCAGCTTTGGAGCCCATGAGAGTGCACCATTTTGAGCCTTCTTGACTCAACATATGCCATGGTAGCCAGACCAGCAGCATTTACTTTGTGGGTTGCTCCAATCCGGTGAAGAATTGTCAGAGACTGGCGAATCAAGGTCCGGCAAACCGGGTAAAAGAATCGGTTGATAATCGGTAGAAAGAGAGCCATGCTGATGAATACAAAAACCTGGAAGGAAGCAGCAGGGATCTTGAAGTGCTGATTGAGGCTGCGGTCCATGGTGAGGGACTGCAGAATGTTGAGATTAGTTTGAATGATGGCCGTGGCGAGAAAGATTCCGATAGACCATAGAGGAAGCAGCTTGAGCAGAGTCTTGAGATCCTCAACCTCTTCAATGGTGCATAGTCTCCACGACTTTGCGATTGAGCCATCCAAATCAGTGTCGCCCTTTGTCACCAGAGCTGCTTTGTTAATGAATCTGCACGAAAGGTATGAGAATATGTTGATCTGTAAAAATAAACTTTTAGGATAGAGGAATTTTTTTTGGAGGGGGGTTGAATTATAGTTTTAAAATTTTGACAGTGGCGAAATATTGTTTTTAAAATTTTTTATATTAGATAAATAAGTTTTTTTTAATTTGTATGTAAGTTTTTAATTTCTTTGTTTTTTGTGGGAGGCAGGGCTCCTGCCGGCACCCCTTTGATTCCTGCCGGCCCCCATTGACTCTGCCCGGGGAGCCGAAGTTCGTGAATTGCAAACTTGGGGACACAAGAAATAGTGATTCTGGTCATGTAAAGCAGGATTTTGGCTAAGTTTTACTGAATCCTGATGTTGAGGTTCATTCTGATAACTTTACCAAATCCTGATGTAGAGGTTCGTTAGATTATTGGTGAGATCCGATCAAGTCGAATCCCTTTATTAGAAGTCATCAGAGATGGTTTCGCTCCAGAAATGGCACCCGAACTCCAAAAAAAAGAAAAGAAAAACTCATTCTCTTAATCACAAAAAACCGGATTTTTTCTAAAGCGACCCAATAAAAACGTTAAAAATAACGAAAATGAAAAATACCACCTTTTCCTGTTTTCCATCATTACTCAAACATCATTTTTAAGAGGGCGGAGCCAAGGGGCCCACATTGTGCTGGCCCACCTAAAAAATATTCATGTATATGTAAATTTTAAAAAATTTTACTTATCCTATATAAAAATTTTGAAAAATGATATTTGACCCATGTCAAAATTTAGAAACTTTAATTCAGCTCCTTACCTTTTCTCAACTTTTTAGACTTTTTTCTTTTCTTAAAAAATTGATGAATTTCTTTCGATATTTTTTGGAGGCTTTCAGCTTTACAGAAAAATGCCGAAGAAAATTTACCATTTAAAACCCGTTAACCCATATTTGTAACCATGTTTCAAATACACATCAAACTATGCATAATGCATCTGCCAAGAAACCCGTACTTGTAACTCTTTTTCTGCCATGCCCTTCCCTATCAACGTAATAACTCCGCTTTCTATTGGCTCTTGAAAAGCATGTGGTCATTTCGGTTGAGACCATATAATTAATAAGAAACAACAAAAAAAATATAAAACACAAACGAAGCTAAAAAGAAACAGTCCTTCCATTGTGGGAAACAAGTCTCCTGTGCATCCCATTAAGAATCACATCATACTTGTTGACTGTGATCAGCTTCTTTGGTAAAAAAGAAAAAAAAAACACAGAAAGTTAGGTTAATGACGTAAGAAAAGAGCCAATTACTGACATAGGAAAGAAAAATAGCCTCAGAAAATTCGGCCTTCACCAACGCCGTGGTGGAAGAATCAGTAAAGGCAATCTTTACTGGCGACAAGGATTAAATCATTACTAAAGTTGAGGAAGTTAAGTAATTGTCACTGACAAAACAGCAAGGGTGCTTTTCTGACGTTTTCTTAGGACGTCAGTAAAAGTTAGTAACATTTAATACTTTCGCATGTATGTTTCAGTTCAAGACAATGACAAACAATTTGCCGATTTGGTTTTTTTTTTTAATTTTTTAATTTTAAGTAACTTTACCATTAATTTTAAATTAAAAATTAAAAAAAAATTAAGACGACGCATATCGGCCGGTAAACCGTATTCGCCAATTCAATTATAGGGGTGCTGAGTCTGGGGTCGAACACATTGTCCATGACGTTATGTTATGAATGGAAATAGTTTTTAACCAGCAATTGACACGCCTCAGTTTTACCTCACTAGCTGAATGCGTCATTAGCCACATTATGAATGACGTGAAAGGTTTTAAACATGTTTTTTTCATCATTTTTAGTGTGAATTAATAGTTAATACTTTAGCGATTGTTTGGAGTATAGATCTATGCTGGAGGTATGTGGATAAAGTTCAGTTTATTATTCATTTTATGGATTTGCTATTTTTGTTCTGAAGTACAATGCATACTCTTTTTCATGTACACAAGCATAGCCTTAGTTTGATATTTCTATAATTATTGCTAGATGTTCATCTCAACCATGAAAGTCCTGGTTGTTGGATTGCTTGACTCCAGACCTTCTTCAACTTTCTAGAGTTGTTTAGAAGATGCCATGGTGATAGAGAAATGAGGTTCTTAAACAAAAATAAAAGCATGGATTTTTGTGGGTCACCAAAGCACCCCCTAAATGGTGACAAAGTAGAGTCAAGTAGTTCACATCCTCCCCATTCAAGGGTCTCTGGAGGTCCACAAAAGTCATTGTTCAGTTTTCATCTTCCACAAAGTGTTGTTCCCCTATCACTATGTATTTTCCCCTCCAATTGTACAACAAAAACTATCATCCTAAGAGTATTTCTCACATTCCTTTCACAAGCTTTCGCATCTAGAGGTAAGATGAGGGAATTTTTTTAGTAAAGTCTGAAAATATGAAACCAAGGGCTCATACATGAATAGTGGATCTAGTAGTTCTCATGAGTCAAAATGATATATCTAGTACTTTGTGAAGGGGCTTAATCCAATAATTCATCAAAGAGATTGATAAAGTAGACAAGGGATGCCAGTTTGACTTGGCCTATCAATCAGTAAAGTAGACAAGGGATAACAGTTTTGCTTCGTCCAAGGATACTGATACAATTGTAGGGCTTGACACACTAATCAGTCCTATCATCAAAAGGGCAATGCCTTGGATGCCAAATTGCATGTATACCCAAGCCCAGCGTCTAGAGACTGGCCTCTTTCCCTTGCTTCAATTCAATTCAACTTAGTGTAGTGTCTTCCAACTTCTTTCCTAGTAAGATATGTTGATATCTTTACACTCACTTCCAATATTGGTTGAAACGTTCATTGTTCACAAGATAAATATAGCTCTACTGTTTGACATTGATTGTATCAGTCCAGCTTGTTGGATTCTAGTGAGCAAGACTTTCAACATTTTAGAGATAATCTTTAATTTGTTTCACAGTTTGGTGGAGTATAGGAGGATATTGAGGAGGTGGGGCCTAATTCATTTATTGTTCAAAAGAGATTAGTGAAGTAGATAAGCAATAAGAGTTTGTATCATCATGAGATATCAATTGGATTGTAGGGTTCAACACACTTATCGGACTACCATCAACATAACAAGCATATTTTTTAGAATAAATGAAGAAATGAAATTTATTTCGCCTTGCTCATACTCCCGCTTGACTCCGGATAGGTGATCTTTAGAGCTTTCTTGCACGGTCATGGGGAGGTGGCAAGAGGAAATGAAAATAAAAATGAAAGCAAGAGAATGACTACATACCTCCAATATGAATGATTTTATGTATGAATCTCACTTTTTGTATGATCCAAAGGTTGCCTTGGGCGAAGTACCAAGATGATGAAGATATTTCTCCAAGAGATCTTATTGTGCTCCCTTGAAGTGTTGAAACTAAAAGAAACTTGCTCCCAAGGTTGGAGAAAAAAAAGAAGAGAAGAAGAGAGAAATGAAAAAAAGAGCCAATGGAAAACTCTAAGTCTTCAAGTGAGAAAGCACTAGCGGTTCTCTAAGGGTTAGTTCATCCAAGGAAGATTGTGGAGGTATTTATAGAAAGTTTTGGAGCTAAAACTCAAAACTTGTGACAAAATTTTCATGCTAATTTCAAGTCTTTTTGAATAATTTTTATTTTTTCAAATAGGATTCGATAAAGTGAGATTGGCCATTAGCTCTGCAAATACCCCTTTGGGGTGTGGGCAGGGCTAATAACCACCCAACAGGCCCAAAATCACCCCAAAGGGTGGTTTAGCACCAAAATGGGGGCCTGCACACATGTTTGGTGCGTTTGTGTGCGATGCGCTCCCTCATGTAAACACGCACGTTGCACGGTCGCGTGCGACATGCGTTTGTGTGCAATGCAACTGCATGTTTACCCGATCACACGTGTGTACGACACATGATAGCACGTTGCACTGGGAAATAAAATAAAATAAAAAATAATAAAAATAAAAAAGGGGGTTGTTCATAAAACAAAAATATTTTTTGTTATAAATTGGGGAGGCCGACTCTGTTTTGAGTGGCTCCGGCTTGTTTTAAATCCGGATTGGGTTCAATTGGTTGTCGACGCGCTCTAATGAGTGGTTTAAGCTCAAAAGCACATGTTGTCATGAGAACAAAACATAAAACAAAGGGAAGGTCGCAGGGCACTCAGAGCATCAATTTTGTTGTTTTGATTTCAGCTTTGGATTTTAAGTTTGAAATTCTCGATTTGGATCTAGGCTCTGGTTTTGGATCTAATTGGGATCTGAGAGATGAATTGTGAATTTGAATCTTGCGTTTGAACTCGAACATGGGTCTAGAGATGTGTTTTGGATCAAATGGTTGTGACTTTATTTTGGGTCTACAGCTGGGCTTAGGATCCAAAAATTAAATCTGAATACGGACTTTTGGAAAAATTTGATGGGATAACGTCATTAGAACAAATATGCATTTGCTTTATGTTCATGAACAACTCATATTTTTATAGGCCATGTGAATTTGTTTCCTAAAGAAGAAAATTTATAACCTGAAATAGAGAACTTGTCTTCAGTTTCAGAAGAAGAAAGTAATGAAGAATGATTGCGTAGAACAAATGAAGAAGATGGCTTCACTTCATGGGATGAAAACTAAGAATTCATTTGTTCTTACTTTAAATAAAAAATGGCTTGATTTATGTTGTAAACTCCAAGTCATGAGGCCTATAAACTGTTGTTACTTGTTAATTGTTAGTTATATTTACACTAGATTGCTTGTTTCTATTTTCCTAATTTTTATTTCTTGCTTATTAGTTATTTTCCATGTCATCTTATTAATTTCTCATTTATCTTATTTTCTCTTAGTTTTGATATTTTTTATTTTTAAAAGTTTCTTTTTTTTTTACTTTTTCTAGAAAAACAAGCTCACCATATTATACTCATAAAAAACCTCATTGTTTAAAACCAAAAAATGATATTTGTGACTCTACTTAAAAACTAACAAGCAATAAAACAAAATACAATTGAATCTATAATTAAACCAAGTGAATTAGCATTCTACAAGATATCAATAAAACTACTGAAGAAAAGACTTTATTTTAAAAAATTTCTATCTTTACATAATCCGCAACTAACTTGACTCCTATTGGAAATAGTTGCTGGCTAAAACAATTTCAATCACAACAAACTGAATTAACTAAAAACGACACCTAGATCATGCAAAAATAACAATAAAGACCAAATTAGATCAATTCAAGAAACAACATATAATCCTTAGAATAAATAAAGAAATTAAACTTCATTGAAACATCTAGGAACAACAAGATGTAGCTATTCTAGGTTTAAAGAGATAATTTGCTTTGACTATCCTAACATAAAACATTGTCAACAATGAAAAGGAATTGTGTTAAAGCTAAAACAGACAAATCTTTCTAAAATATTCACTGAAAGATGAATTGAGGTTATTTGGTCAACCATCATGCCTATTCCTACAATATTTGTCAAATCTCTAAAATATATCCACAAATGGTCACAAATTGCTTTCAAGGAAATGTCACCCATACATAAACTGACATTCAACCACATATATGCAAAAACAAACTTGTCATAAAAATGGTTTCAAAGTGACACACAAACATGAATAATGCAAAACTAGCAAATAAGAATCAAAAACATAAAAAAACTACCTAAATATAAACTAAAAACTTGATTGGATTAAATAATAAACACATTATATTAGTTGTAAATTCGAACTAAATGCATGGCTATCTATTGTGTGCACCCTCATAACAAATGCTCATTCAATGTTTGCAAAATATTAAATTATGCTGAAAGTATGTTTACAAGCAAAATCTTACATTCTACATGTTGACCGGTTGATGAGCATAACTTATACTTAGCTCCATTAAGTCATGCGGGATGTCTACAAAAGACGAGACCCAATCTATTGGTACAAGGACTGATCATTGGTGGCACCTTTACCGTGGAAATCAAACCAAGGACTACATTATATCAATCTAATGTCTAACTATTGAATATTTTCTAATTCCTAAATTTATTAAAGCAATCGTGCCATAGTTTTGAAAGAACTTAAATTTAGCATCTATGTGGATCATCATTCATCAGGCTTGATGAACAAGAGAGCTCCAATCAAAAGAGAATGTCCATTCGTTGTTCATCTTAGATACATACAAACAGGAACCTAGACAAACATGACGCATGCAACTAGATCAAGACATGGTCTGTAGGGGTTAGGGGCTATATTTGGCATAATGGTCTAGGACATGACCATAGGGATTCAATTCAACGCCAGTTGATGGAAGATCAATTCAAGCAGAGATCTAATATGTTAATTTCTATAGAATTTATGATCCAATAATCTGATCCAAGTTCATGTCAATGATACATGTAATGATCCAAAGATCTAATGTCCAAACTCCAGTTCAAGAGTTCTATTAATTGAGTTCTAAGGATCCACTATCATAACCCAAATTGAACCATTGAATCAAAATCTAAATCAAGGTTCTAAGAGTCATCTAGGGTTTAGAAGATCCCAATTTCCGAATTGTATAATCTAAGATCCAATATAATTATGATCCAAATTTGAAATCCAATATCATCAAGTTCCAATATCATCACATTTTAGATATCTAAGATGCAACATCCAAGTTCAAGATTCAATCATATCTGAGATCTGATATCATTATGATCCAAAATTTTAATCAAGAAATCATGTCGAATTTAAAATCACCTAAAGTTAATATGGACCAAAATAAGGGTTTCATTTAGAGGGCTTTAATATCTGGTCCTAAAACATGTTGAAGTAAGGTCTAGAAGGGCTCAGTCAATAGTCATAATTCTAAGATTTTGGGATTGTGTTGAGGGTTCTAAAGCTGGTCTAGGTTGTGCCTTACAAGACAGACATGGGGCTTGATCTAAGCTACATCTGTATATGAACCTAGGGTTTTCGAAATATGGTTTTAAAAAGACTTTGATTTGGAAAAGCATTCTGAAAGATATGGTTTTTTAATTATGTTCTGCTAAAAAGTAGGCTAAATTAGGGTTTTCATATGCCCAGAGTACCATCAAATACACAATACTAGTCCTATTCAATTTAATTCCCAACTAAGGCATGTTATATGCAGCATTTGTGTTGTCCATGGTGCATCATGTAAACCAGTGTGTACATGCATGCCTAAATCTAAACAGCATAACAAAGAGAAACTATATACATGATGCAAAAAGCAAAAGACTGAAACATAGTATTAAAATTAAAGAACTGAAATGGAAAAATAGAAAGGAGAGGTGGACATACATGACC
Organism: Nymphaea thermarum; assembly: GCA_011799765.1. Taxonomy (NCBI): domain Eukaryota; kingdom Viridiplantae; phylum Streptophyta; class Magnoliopsida; order Nymphaeales; family Nymphaeaceae; genus Nymphaea; species Nymphaea thermarum. Next base: position 175,700 of record JAANDH010000650.1, on the reverse strand, counting down.
TCGATGGCCTATTATAATGAAAGGAAAATTAAACTCTAAGTAAGGAAGCGGGAAATAAATCTTCCTAACTTATGATTAAGAATCAAACTAGCCTAGATAAAACTATAGAAAATATATATCTCATAGCAGAAAAGAAAAAGTACTCTAAGCATGCTAAGAAAATAGAAAATTACCGAATGCATGCTACTAAGAAATAAAAGATGGAAAAAGAAATTACCGCATTTGTTGTACTCCTGAAGGCAGGACGTGGCTCATATTTGAGTATCATATTCAAAATTTCTCCAATTTACTATGCCTATAACAACTTTTGGAATTCTCATGGCCTAAAGGAGACAAAACCCCTTTTTATAGCCTCCTTGAAAGAAAAAACTCCTCTCCAAGAAGTGATGCATGAGTAATTTTTTTGGAGAATCATGTCATCCTACATCAATCATAGGTTAAAGTAGTTAAAAATTTGAAAATATTAACATTGTAATACAAATGATATTTTTGACATTCTATGCTTGATTCTCAATGAAAATAAATTTTTTGTCAATTAAGACTTGATGTACACATGAGAGCTATGTAGAGTTTGTTAACCTCTGCTGACGAAGATCTGAATGAAATAAGTAGAACGTGCAGCACGAAAATCATATATTATAGAATACATATATAATTGGAATCAGAAGGAGTGCATCCAGCTTTAGTGTATATAGATACTAGATATTGTTTTTATGCTGAGATCCAGAGTGATCTGAATTCAAAGAAAGTTTTGGAAAACATATTATGGATATTATGTCCAATCTATTTTGGAGGTCTGTGTTCAGACATCTGAAGTGAAAATATAGATTTCAAGGGATACAAATCATAGATCTAGGATGTGATGCTGTGATCTAAATTGAGATATGGAGACCTGAAATAAGTGGCATGCCCTTGTCAAGCTTAGTCCGGGTTAGGTAGTTCAGTTCATGATGACGCTGACCAAGTCAAGTTCTAAGTTGGTCTAGATCTAACTAGACATGGGTTCCACTAAGCTAAAGCTCAGACTGGCTCAAGCCAGGTTCAATTCTAGGCTCATCTAGGTGGAGACCTACTAGGTTCAGTTCTAGGCTCCTAGGTTCATCCACAACCTTTACTTAGGTTTATGTGGCACATTAATTATGTTTATGCAGATAAAATGTGTGTATTAAGCTAGAGTTTTGCCCTTGACATGAAAACTAAGTTCTATTACCCATGTGGCAATCTGACCACATCAACTGTGGACCAACTCTAGGCCTCAGCATTTTCCAAGTTTCAACTCAAGATCCCCTTGCTTGGCCTCAAAAATGCATTTTCATAAAATGGCTGATGCCTAAATCAATTGCACACAATCCTCTAAACTAAGAGTGCTAGATTTAGCAGTGATGATCCTAGTTCTTTGTTCAAGCTGACTAGCTTTGGTTGAGCTCAAATTGTACTCAGATCCTGTCAAAAAGGTGAGAGAGTGATAGAGTGTAATCAGACAACTTGGTCTAGAATTGAAATCGAGACCATTTAACTCAAAATAACACAGGTTTAAGTTAGTATGTATTGAGATGATCCTAACTTAAGCTTGTTTAGATTTGTGGATATCATAGTGATTTACAAATGGTAGGTGACTTGGAATAGTGTGTTAACTTAGGTTAGAGTGAGCCAATTTGTTAAAGCTAGTGAGCTGATTGCAAACGGCTCCTGAAAACTTGTGAAGGATAGAATTATCCAGTTGAACTACTTTTACGCAATTCTCAAAGTTTCTAGGGTTTTTTGAAGTTTAAGGACAAAAAGTAATTTGGCAAGGTGGCAGCAACCCAGCTAATACTAGTGGTTCTAGATTTCTAGGTGGTTGACACTTAAATGAAATAGGTGTGGACCCAATTTAGGTGGCAGCTATTGTGTTTGAAATGCCTTTGAAATCCAATTCAAAAACAACATAGTGAACAATAAAATGGTTTTTAACCAAGTAGATAATTTTAGGTCTTATAGAGCATCAACAGTGAGTTCCAAAAGCAAGCAAACAATGAAGGAACACAAGTCGTGAGCAACTAAAATGAAGCATATAAAATAGCCTAATGAAGACAACCCTACTAGAACAATTTAATGATCGACCTAGTATATACACCATTTTCCAACAATGATGAAAAAAAAATTCATGCTTTTCTTCAAATTTACTTTAAGAAAATAGCTTTGAACCAGCATCAAAATATTAAATGACTAGAGAGCTTACTAAGCAAGTTAAGGATGCAATATTGAAAAGACAAGTTATAGGCATGATTATTGTAACTAAAATCAAGAAAAATCCTAAGAAAAGTATCAAGGAATGAAATCGTAAGATAAGTTAACCATATCTCAACCGTTTCCAATATTATCTACATTATTATTCTCATTTATTGTATGCATGTTGTTGTATACATTATCACTATAAGTGATCTAATTTATACTTAATATATAATTCCCATGTAGTATTCAATGCATTAATCAGAAATAGGGTCATAGATTTCGACCGAAGTCGAGGTTGATACCAAGCTCATGGTGCTGGCCAAAACTCAAGTCAATGAACCAATTCAAATCCTAGTATTGTGGGAGAATTGTCATTGAAGCAAAGGCTGGCTAGAATATATCTAAAGCTCTCTCAGCATCCAAATATAGGTGTTACTAAGAACATATCTAAATTCGGTCATTAGATGAAAAAAAAGGCAGCCTATCAAGTTATGGGTTTAATTATTGTTGAAAATAACTGGCTCTATCTACTGCTCATGTTGGAGATAATTTCTTATGTTCTGGTATCTTTCATATTGAAGAATGCCCTTCACTTTCCTAAGGTACCAAATAATCTTCTATCTGAAGGCAATTTTACTACTGACACTAACTTCATATTTGAGTTTTATACCATTAAGTTTTGTGACAAAAGACCGGGATATAGGCAAGGTTAGACTGTAGGGGCCAAAGACACGAGCAAGGCTCTATCCAATTAGAGCCAAATCCCATCTTACCCTATTTGCAACTATGGGAAAATGAATTGTCTAATGCAAATTAGGACACAAAAATGCAAACAAAATTGCTAAACTTGGTTCCATGAAACTAAGTTTCAATAAACAACTCAAAGTTTCATCATCAGTTTGTTAGCACCAGTCAAGCCAACAAACCTCATAACTTACGGTTTGCTTGGTCTGGTTTTAAGGCATCTCAACTTGTTGAATTGTTGCATAGTGAAGTTTGGGGGGCCTCTCTAGTCATTGGAGTAGTGGTTCATCAATTTTATTTGCTAATAGTTGACAACTTTTCAAGTTTACTTTGTTATTTCCAAAGAAAAATAGGTCAGATGTTGATGATTGTTTTATTTTTTTAAAAGTTATTTTTGAAAATAACTGGGAAAATTTGTTAAGGTTTTTAAATCAAATAATGGTGGAGAGTTCTATAGCAATGTGTCTCAACTACATTTGAAATATCATCAGATTGTCCATCACTACCCATTTTCACACAACCTTGACTAAAACAAGTTTTCTTGAATCCAAGCACCATCATATGGTGTAGGGAACTTTAGCAATGATTTATGATAAGCCTAGAAGTGGTTTTTGGGTAGAGGAATTTTGTATGGCAATATTTGTTATCAAGCATTTGCCATTATGGAAGCTATTCCTTGTAATTCTTGTTTTGCCAAGTTCCAGATTATTCTCAAAAATAACCATTTGGAGCTATTTACTACCGTCCAATAAATAATAAACACAAAATTCAGTCAAAGAGCACTCATACATCTTCGTAGGGCATGGCTCAAGGCAGACCTTAATGCTGTATGTTTTGTATATCTTAATGCATGTTCTGTTTTATCATGAAACAAGCTATCAAGGAGAGCAATTTTTATAGATCCATGAAAATTAAATCTTCAACATTGGGGACTCACTCCAAAATAAATGCAAGATCATCCTGCAACCATCTTGCAAACTACTGGTTATCTAGTCAGCCAAACCATAAAAAATCCTTCTCATGTGTACCTTAGTGTTCGCACCCCACCCCTTTCTCAAAGGGGGTCGAAATGTGAATCAGCACAATTCTTTTAAAATTGAGATTTTGAGGAAAAGTTTTAAGAGAAAGGGGATCCACCCGTCGATACGAGGTCCAACCGTTCCTGCTGCCTTTAACAAGCGTAATTAGACCAAAGACTAAGGATCATTTGGATCATTTACGAGTTATTGATGGAGGTCCTACATGCTTATGCATTGAGGTTTTGGATTCAAAAACCAAAGTGATTTTCTAGATTCAAAACCCAAAGTTCATTTTTGAATAAGTGATTTTAACTTGTTTTGAAAAATGAATTCCTTTGATTTGAAGATTGAAGGGTTTTTAAATCGATTTAAAAACTTTTGTTTTGGTGACATTTGAATCCACAACTCGTAGAAATTTTGAAGATTTGAAATTGACTTCTTTGTTGTGAACTCAATTTGATTCATAAGTTGGAATGATGATTATCTTATGAACAAAATTGATTTTGAACTTTTCTTTTGCCAAATCGTGTGATTTGGTCTAAGATATTTAGAAACTTGTGTAGAGTTCGTTCTTTTGATGGCACATAGGCCCAAAATGTTGTTTTCTAAACATGTTTTGGCCAAGATTATGAATGCATTGTTTATGTTTTCTTTGGAAGTTAAGTGAAGTTTACAAGTTCTTACTGCAATATGACTTGGTCACTTTTTGCAAGTCAAAGTTGAATCACTTAACTTCTTAAGAATATGTAGGTGGTGCTATTGATATTGAGTGAAAGTGAATGCATGAAATGAGAAGGAAAACTATATAAAACATTCATTCTTCTCTCTCTCATAATCTCTCAAAATTCATTCATATGAAACATACATTCTTCACTCTCTCACAATCCCTCAAAGTCCATTCATTATAATTACACATCATACATTCTATGCATGAAGATTGATTTTAATTAAAATGTAGGACTTTCTCTAAATGTGCTTAGTATATTATTAAGCACATGCATTAGAGATGCAGTCCATAAGCTTGAGTAATGGATGAGAAACTCAAAACATTTAAGAATTAAGCAAATGAGGGTGAAATCAAACTTCAAAATATAGAGGAAACGTGGATATCATCATTTTTCTTCAAAATTGTCCAAAAAAATCAGATTTTATTCTGATTTAAATGTATTAAAATTAAAGTACTGATTCTAAGAGTATTTTGACTCTTGGAAAATGATGAAATTCAGTTTTACTCCATATGAACTAAACATCCAAGTTGGCAAAAATCATGTGCCATACATTCTCATTCATGTCATGGAATTCTTAAAACCTTTCTTTTTCCCTAAAATCAAACAAAATTTCAGATTCTTGTCCTAGAAGATCCATTCTTTTCTTGGACTATTAAATACTTTTTGTATTGTTCTTTAAGGAATACAAAGATTATGGTTTTTGATGTATGATCTTACATCATTTTTAGACCCAATCAATCACATTTGAGTCTGAAAATTGGTGAATGAAATCAGAAATTTCTAAAAGGCTTTTAGAGAGCCGATTAGGTAGAGCTAGAACCGTTTTATTGTTCTTCAAAACATAACCACTTTGTGGCTGAAAATTGACATTTCAAATATATTATGGCCTGATTTCAACTACTTACATACATCTTACGTATGGATTGCTGAAATTAAGTAAATTTTAAAATGAAATGAAAATGGTTTCATATGTACTATGAAAATCAACAACATGATCCCCTTTCTTAAAAACTAGTTTGGAAATGAGTTCCAACCTAATTTTAAAAGGAAAAAATAATTTTAATTAAGAGATTGTACGTGTATATATATATATATATATATATATATATATATATATATATATGTATTTTAATTTTATCTTTGACTTGCCAATCTCCATTGACTTGACTGACAACTAAAGAGAATCTCCAAAAATGCAAACTCTTTGCACTTTAAATTTGAGAAGCATTTTGATTCCTTGGATTAAGGCCTCATATTCTACCATATTATGTGTGCAAGAGAAATTCAATTTGAGGGAGCAAGGAATCATTTCATTCTTTGGTGTGATGAAAAGTATCCCAATGTCTGCCCCCATTGTGCTTTTAGATCCATCGAAATGCATTTCCCATATCGGCTCTGGTTCGGTCGTTAGGATTTTCTCATATGGAAAATCATCGTATGTTCAAATTTCTTCAGATAAAGGAAAATATGCCAATTGATCTGCGATGGCTTGACCCTTGATCAATTTCTATGAAACATATTTCAAATCATATTGCATCAACAAAACCTACCATTTTGTTATCCTTCCATTTAGAAATGGCTGCTCAATGATATATTTAAGTGGATTGAGTTTGGATAAAATTTTAACCTCGCATGACAGTAGATAGTGCCTCAATTTTTGACACATCCATACCAGGGCTAAGCAAGTCTTTTTCATGTGAGTAATTCTTTTCATATTACACAAATGTCTTGCTGAGGTAATAGATGGCATGTTCTATTCGACATCCTTCTTTATATTGAGCCAAAAATCCACCACAGGTTGAATTGTTAACTGTGATGTAGATAAGTAGAGGTTTCCCCATAATTGGGGGTTTTAAAATTGGTGGGCAAAGAAGATACTTCTTGATCTTTTCAAATGAGGTTTGACATTCATGTCCCCATTCAGACTTGGCTCCTTTTCACAGTAAATGGTTGAAGGGTTCACATCTCATGGCAAGATTAGATATAAACTTTCTCATTAATTGAATTTAATCTTGCAAATTGCGTAGCTCTTTAAGATTTGTTGGCGGTGACATTTCGATGATCACCTTTGCTTTGGAGGGATCAATCTCGATTCTCTTTTTGCTGACCATAAATCCCAAAAGCTTACCATATTCCACACTAAATACACATTTTTGTGGATTCAACCTAAGCTTATATTGTAAGAGTATCAAAAACTTGAGAAATAATGTTGATATGATTCTCCCTTGTTATTTACTTAATTAGTAGATCATCCACATACGCATCCATGATTTGATGCATTTGATCATGAAAGATGGTTGTCATAGCTCTTTGATATGTTGCCCCAGCGTTCTTCAAACCAAACGGCATTACCATATAGCAAAAGGTGCTCCATGAGGTTGTAAATGATGTTTTGGCTTGATCTTGAGCTGTCAGCTTAATTTGGTTATAATCAGAATATCCATCCATAAAGGAGAACATAGCGTGACCTACGGTACTGTCTACCAACAAGTCGATGTTTTGAAGTGAAAAGTCATCCTTTGGTGTGGCTTTATTCAAATCTCTGAAATCAATGCAAAGTCGAATTTCGCCACTTTTCTTTGGAACTACCACGATGTTTGATAACCATTCAGGATAATCAATTGTTCAGATGAACCTTGCCTTTAGTAGGTCTTCTACGCCTTTCTTATGTTGCCCCTCAAGACGAGGGTCCAGTTTCCTCAACTTTTGTTTGATTCGCTTGCATTCTGGTTTTAATGGTAGTTGATTCTCGACTAGTTTTGTATTGAGTCTTGGCATGTCCTGATAAGTCCATGCAAAGGCTTCTTGATTCTTCTTGAGGAAGTCTATCAACTCTTTTCTTTCTTCTACTGAAAGACTTGTTCCGATTTGTAAAATCTTTGGATTCTCTTCTGCGCCAATGTTAATTTCATCAATCGGATCATTAATCAAAGGTAATGGTTGATCTTGCTTTCTTATTTAGATGAACTCTGAACATTCTGCCTCAATAAGCTCTGGATTTACCTCCTTAAAGGCTTTTGATGTTTGATACTCAGATGTCATCCTAAAGATTATAAAGAGGTTAGATGAAATTTGAGACATTTTACATGTAAGTAAATTGCATATGTCATTGTATATTTGAAGGTATTACAAAATAAAGACATTTAGTTTATTGGATTACAATGGCGACAAAATGACAAAACAATGACTAGATGACAAAATGATAGCGGATTTGTCGATTCAGATTGATGGTGAACATCCGCCTATGGTGCTCTTGACAAAAGGTACTTGCTTGAATCCTTGCTCGGCATCCACTTTTTCATAACTTTGACATCTCAAGGCTTGAGTTCCTCGTTGTCCTGTCAAGGTAAGTGGTTCCAAGATTCCATTTTCAAGTTTGCCAAGACCAGTGAATGGCTGGTAGCCATAGCGTATGAGTAAATCCAATCCTTTCTCATTCTGGCAAAAATTTCTTGAATAATGGATGGCATTTGTAACTTGTTTCAGGCTTGGTACCTTTTTCCACCCATATGTGTTTCTTTGATTTCTAAATGGCCAATTTACTGAATCCTTGAAATATTTTTTCTTCTTTGCAAACCCGAATACTAGGTACCTCAATTGTATATGTTGGTACCGGAATCACTGAATGCACAAGACGATTCTACATGTCCTTTGCATACATTGTTATAGTATTCTGGTTGTGAGTCCACTTGACACACTGATGTAGAGTGGAAGGAACTGCATTGGTAGCATGGATCCACGGCCTGCCAAGATACAGGTTGAATGAGGGTCTTATATCCACCACGTGGAATAAAACTCGATGATATGTCTCAGAGATATTCAGATCTAGAAATATACATCCTAGGCATGGTTGTCTTGTTCCATCATATCCATGGATGAAAATTGACAATGGGGTATAGTCGGCCTGCTTGATGCCCAATGTACAAGTTGTCTGATGTGGACAAATATTTAAGCTTGCTCCTCCATCGATTAAAACACGGGAGACTCTGGTGCCCCTTGTTTCTACCACTATATGCAAGGCATCATTATGCAATATACCTCCAATTGGTACATCTTTATCAGAGAACGTGATCGGACCATTCTCATATAGTTCCAAAGCCCATTCATTTTCCCACTTAGGGCTAAATCTTTTCTTCTTGACTTGCGGTAGGGGATCTAATTCCTTGAAATGGATTCCAAAGGTTCAGGATTCCATACTTGTGACTTCTGATCAATCTCTGTCAGACTGTCTTGTTTAACCTGTTCAGTTTGTACATTGATGGATCATTTATCATGTTTGAAAAGTAATCCAAAAAAATCTAAGGATGTTGTATCGCTTTTGTTTGTAACCATAACTTGATGATTTGTTCAAAACCTGACCATTGAAACTGTTCCTTTCCCATGTTTAGGAAAATGGTTTTTGAGGATGTCTGGTTGTTCACTGACCTCCTTGATGATTTCTTTGTCAACTGCATCTTGCACAATATTTTTAAGTACAAGGAAATCTTTTGTATTGTGACCTGGAGCACGATGAAATTTGCAAAATTGCTCTTTGTTTTTTTCATCATTGGTGGGGGTTAGAAACTTTCGAAAGAAACAAAGTGCCTCTTTCGATCAACATATGCATGACTTCTTTATATCTCTGTTGTAATTGGGTGAATTTTCTATCGTATCTCCATCAAGATGTTTGTTTTTAGTGTCGCTGCTACTGCTGCCAGCTTTGTCCATTACCCCTTTATTCTTGGGATATTCTGGCCTTCCTTTTTTGAAGGTGGCGGCATTGTCTATGATGTTGGCCACAGCATTTTGACTCATACTGTTCTTCTTTGTGTCTTCCATATCCTTTATCGGGATGACTACATCAAAGGCTTCATTTTCGATTCCTGGTTCAATGCATTATGCTCTTTCAGTAAGATCAATGAAAGATTTGATTGGAGCATTGGAAATGAGACTCCTCAATGGTTGTGTTAAATTGTTGATGATCAATCCCAATGCATGGGATTGAGAGATTGGGTCTCTCATCTTGTTGCAAGAAGACCTCATCTTTGAATAACATTCCTCACCTTTTCACCTGGCCCCTGTTTCAAATAACATAGTATGGTGATCGTTGGTGCAGTTTCGACAGTTTGGATGAACCTTTCAATGAAAAAGTTGATTAGTTTGTCAAAAATTTTCAATTCAACTGGATTGATATCCTCCTGGTACCATTGTGTTGTAGTTCCTTCTAATCTCCTTGGGAAACATCAAAAGATGGCTCTGTGATTGTGGTGAAATTCGTAGCATTTTGCAAAGAACATGGTCAAATGTGTCTTTGGGTCTTCATGGCCATCAAATTTAATAAATTTCTTAGGCAAGTTTTTTATATGCTTATCATTTTCAAAACTTTCATAAAAATCTTCGCAGGTGAAATTCCTTTTGTTCTTGCCTTTGAGTTGAACTATGTTCAGCTTCTTTTCATCTTCCTGAATTTTTGTTTTTGAGGATTCTCCCTTCTTCTTTTTCTTGGGAGTCTTTGGTTCTTCTTCACTACTGGATTCAGTGGTAGTGTCTTCAGAAGATTTAGAACTGCTCGATGAAGATTTCTTTGTTTTCTTTTATTTCTTTTTGGCCCTCTCTGCCTGAGCTTGTTCTTCATTAAACATAATCATGTATTTCTAGAATCTTATGTATTCTTCAAATTTTGGATCATTTGTTCCTATCCTGGGAGGTGTTTCTGAGGAGGATTCTTCTTCCTTGTCTCCCATAAAATTTTCCTCTAACTCCATTTCAATCTTTCTTCTTTGTTGACTTTTAGTCTCGACCATAAAGTGGATGTTCATCTTGCAAGAAGAAAAATTGAAAATGTTAGGATTTGAATTGATGAGAGATAATTTGTACAAAGGACAAAATGACAAATTTTGATTGCATATTGCAAGAAGGAGGAGATTGACAAGATTTAACAAAGTTCAACACAACTTGACAAATTTTGGCTTAACCACAATGAACTAGACATGACAATCTAGGACAGAAGGATAGATGGGCGGACTTCATCCCACCATTTTACATATTATGGGCCCATTCCTGGACCAAGGACAAAATACAAGTGAGCAAACGATTCCCAACATTGTTGAGCATAGGTGTATATTCTGGACCACTCTTCGGTATCTAGTTCACACCCTACAATGGCTCCTTCTGACTCAACTGGATATGCTTTCTTTTGACGTAGTGAGAATTGTCTGAGGCAACGCTCTGGATGGTATTCAACTATGAAGAATGGTCCCAATAGAAGACTTCCTCTGACTGGGTTGTAGGTGTATCTTGACTTGATGACTTCTCGATCAATGAGGTCTCAAATGATGGTGGAGTCATCCACTTCCTCCATCTTCCTGCGGTAGTGCTCCATACTAGATAACTGACCGTCAGTGTTTTGAAAATGGCATGATTATGGCCCCACGTGTTTGTAGAACCATGCTTATAGTGCAAAGACACATCCTTCTATCGAATCTGTGTCCCCAATTGAGAATTTGGTCAGTCCTCTTTAAGGAATGCTAAGGCTGCCATTGCTACGGATATGTGACGGACTTTGACATGCCCCCATTTTTTGAAGAGGCGAGCTGTGCGGAAATCCATTGTGTGTTCTTCATTGTTGAAGAAGACAAGACCCATGGTACAAGTCACCATAGAGTTTTTGTACTTGTCTGCAACACTTCTAGATAGTGAAGCAGGGTTGACATATTGGGAATATGTTTCACCATGTTCTTGTAGTTGAAGATATTGCTTGCCCATCTTTCTCTAGAAAAGGCCAACTTTGTTTTGCTGTGAGTTTACGAATCACTTTTAGAGTCTTGACTTGACCTTGGCTTACAAAGAACTGGTCTTCAATTGGTCCTCTTGGGTCACCTTTTGGTTCTGGCAAACTCATAATGCTGGAGAACTCATCAAGAGTAATTGTCATTTCACCCCATGGGAACCACAATGTATTGGTCCTTGGGCTCCATCTTTCAGCAATTGCATGGATTAAACTGCCGTTGACAGGTTGCATGGCAAGACTAACTGCTTTTTCGAGACCGCAATTTTCTAAGTGGTCCGGGAACATACACCAAAAAGTTGGGTACCAAGAAAAATACCACTGGGGTAGGTAGACTCCACTTGGGATGATGCAAAGTCCGGATCGACCTTGACACGACCCGAATAGGATGTAGTCGTATGGGAAAATGCTTTCTGAGTCGATCTGAACAAGAGAAAGTATTAGATGTTGACATAAATTGTCCCAATAGAGACTCGAGAAGAATTTTGACATTGGGCTTGGACATAGACTTGGAGATAAGGTAAAACATCACATCTCATGCATCAAACAAGCAATTGAATTGATAATGCAATCTCTATGACTCTGGCCTACATACACTGTTTTGAAAAAATGGTCTTGGAACCTATGGAAAATAAATGGGTAATTTGTTTTTGATTTATCCAAAATTTAAGGTATGTCTATATAACAAATTTATGGTACTGACATAAACTCCTCCATGGGTATTCTAGATTTAGGCTCTCCAATCGATATACTGGGACTATTGACCATTTCGGTACTAATGGGGGGACTTCTCAGTCCAATTGGGTGGTCCAGTTGTAAGGCTATATCTTGGACTAATGTCCTAGAAATAGTCCGACAACATGAAGACCAGGACATGATATAGGTAAGGATTTGTTTTTCAAAATTCATGAGAAGACACAAAATAGATGTCTCTATTGCATACATTCCTAAGAGATAGATTTGAAAAAATACATGGGCTGCATACAATTCCTAAATTGAGGAGGGGTAGGATAAATTGAAACGAAAGAGGTTCATAGAATCTCCTCAATGATTACTACATGAATTCCGGTATGCATGTTTATGAAAATTTTTTATGCAATTGATATACGGCATTGTGAAATAACTTTTATATGATTCAGATACGTCCTTAGACGGACGATGGACCACCGGGTGTGCCATCTGTTTGCACCCCACCCTTTTCTCAAAGGGGGTCGAAATGAGAATCAGCAAAATTCTTTTAAAATTAGGATTTTGAGGAAAATTTTTTAAAGAAATGAGATTCGCCCATCGGTACGAGGTTCAACCGTTCCTACTGCCTTTAACAGAGATAATTAGACTAAGGATCATTTGGATCATATACGAGTTATTGATGCAAGTCCTATATGCTTATGCATTGAGGTTTTGGATTCAAAAACCAAAGTGATTTGCTGGATGCAAGACCCAAAGTTCATTTTTGAATAAGTGATTTTAACTTGTTTTGAAAAATGAATGCCTTTGATTTGAAGATTGGAGGGTTTTTAAATCGATTTAAAAACTTTTGTTTTAGTGTCATTTGAAATCCACAATTTTTAGAAATTTTGAAGATTTGAAATTGAATTCTTTGTTGTGAACTCAATTTGATTCATAAGTTGGAATGATGATCATCTTATGATCAAAATTGATTTTGAACTTTTCTTTTGCCAAATCGTGTGATTTGGTCTATGATATTTAGAAACTTGTGTGGAGTTCGTTCTTTTGATGGGACATATGCCCAAAATGTTGTTTTCTAAACATGTTTTGGCCAAGATTATGAATGCATTGTTTATATTTTCTTTGGAAGTTAAGTGAAGTTTACAAATTCTTGTTGCAATATGACTTGGTCACTTTTTGCAACTCAAAGTTGAATCACTTAACTTCTTAAGAATGTGCATGTGGTGCTATTGATTTTGAGTAAAAGTGAATGCATGAAATGAAAAGGGAAACTATATGAAACATTCATTCTTCTCTCTCTCATAATCTCTCAAGATTCATTCATATGAAACATACATTCTTCACTCCCTCATAATCTCTCAAAGTCCATTCATTATAATTACACATCATACATTCTATGCATGAAGATTGATTTTAATTAAAATGTAGGACTTTCTCTAAATATGCTTATTATATTATTAAGCACATGCGTTAGAGATGCAGTCCATAAGCTTGAGTAATGGATGAGAAACTCAAAACAATTAAGAACTAAACAAATGAGGATGAAACCCAACTTTAAAATATAGAGGAAACGTGGATATCATCCTTTTTTCTCAAAATTGTTCAAAAAAATCAGATTTTATTCTGATTTAAATGGATTAAAATTAAAGTATTGATTCTAAATGAGGATGAAACCAAACTTTAAAATATAGAGGAAACATGGATATCATCCTTTTTTCTCAAAATTGTCCAAAAAAATTAGATGTTATGCTGATTTAAATGGATTAAAATTAAAGTATTGATTCTAAGAGTGTTTTGACTCTTGAAAAATGATGAAATTCAGTTTTACTCCATATGAACTAAACATCCAAGTTGGCAAAAATCATGTGCCATACATTCTCATTCATGTCATGGAATTCTAAAAACCTTTCTTTTTCTCCTAGAAAATCCATTCATTTCTCGGACTATTAAAACACTTTTGTCTTGTTCTTTAAGGAATACAAAGATTAGGGTTTTTGAAGTATGATCTTACATCATTTTTAGACTCAATCAATCACATGTGAGTCTGAAAATTGCTTAATGAAATCAGAAATTTCTAAAAGGCTTTTAGTGAGCCGATTTGGTAGGGCTAGAACCTTTTTATATTGTGCTTCAAAACATAGCCACTTTGTGGATGAAATTTGTCTTGGAAGATTAATCAAGGCTTAGGGAGATGGAAAATAGATTAAATGAGTTTTTAATGGCTCTATTTAATCATTCTTATCCCATTTACATGAGCTAGGTGGGCTGGGTTAGGTTTGGTCAACTTTGGTTCAGACCTAGCTGACCAACTTTGACCAAAATTTTGGACGAAAATGCCCTCGCACAAGGTTTTGTCTTATTTTGTGCTATTTATTTTTTTCTTTGTTTGAAATCGAGCTTGTTAAGTTAAAACATAGTTATTAAGCTCCAAATGCCATTGAATTATGATAATTCAATTTAGGACTAGGTGGGGCTCACACGTAGGTCCCACGTAGTATTTTAGACTAAATTAGATCTAATTCTCGAATTTAAGTCAAAATTTGAATTTTACAATTTGGATTTGGATCTCAAATGATATTTGTAATTGAATTTGAACTCGTAATCCTACATTGGGATTCGTGTCATGGATTAAATTCATGATTTGAATCTAAACTGTTCTTTAGATTCGAAATTGGCTTTGAAATTGTAATTTTTTACAATTATTTTTGTAAAATTTTCACATTGCTCCAATTTTGATGTGGAAAAATTTGGGCTGTTAAAACTTAGTCAACCAGAAGATATTGATCCAAAACCTGCCCCTATGATCCACTATCCGAGCTTGAGCATCATCTAAATGAACCACTATCTGAACTTCCACATGATCCAAACATCTAGTATCCTTCTATGAACGTCAATCTCAATCCAGCACCACAACAAGCCTAGAACCCATCATTGTACCTAAATCTCCACCTTGCATACTTAGACCAAGGAACTGTGTTCATATGGTGATGATTCATGACAAGGTTGCTCAAACCCAAAGCCTTCTTGTCTATCTCCTTTAGTAAACAAAAACTCTCTCTTGAAATTGAACTTACTACCTATAGCCAAGTTGTCAGGCATGACAGTTGGTTGCCTTTCAACAACATTTCAATTTATAGGCTCCAAATAGGTGTACAAGATGAAGAGAAATGTCATTGGAACTGTCTCTCACAATAAAGCTTGTTCAGTGGCTAAGAATATCTTCAAGATGTTGGCCTTGATTATAGTGAAACATTTAAACCAGTCATTAGATCCACTACAGTATATGTTTCCAATGTTCTTTCTACTCAATATGGGTGGACTCTACCCTAACTAGATTTCAATGCTCAGTTTTTGAAATCAGCTTGAAGGATATGAAGATCCTAAATATCCAGGATACATATGTAAACTTGATAAAGCAATTTATCAGTGTAAACATATTGCAAGAGCTTGGTACCAATGGTTGAGTGAGTTCTTGACAAACCATGGTTCATGACCTCTCAATTAGATACCTCATTGTTTGCTATCAAACATGCCAACAGTCATGCTTACTTTTTTCATTTATGTTGATGATCTTATTATCACAAGGTTGGTCATTGCTAAAATCCAGCAAGTAGTCCATCAACTTATGAAATCCTTCTCTATCAAACATTTGGGGCCACCTTGCTATTTACTAAGTGTCAAAATTAAGCACGAAAACATATCCTTCTCTCTCAATATAATTATATTCAAAATGTTCTCTAGAGAAGTAGACTTCAAGATGCCAAACTAGTGTAAATGCGAATGAGCCCAAGTACCAACCTTCAGGGTGATGTATTGAGCTTTGTGAGTCATCAACTCTGTCAAAGTACCATTGATGTTCTCTTATACATATCATGACACGGCCAAATGTTGCATTTTTAGTAAACCAAGCATGTTAGTTTGTCCACAACCCCTACTTGTCATTGGAGTCCATAAAATGAATACTTTGCTATTCAAAAAATGTTATAGACTACATTTCTGGTTATCTGATTCTCTTCATTTTTAGTGGTTATGCTGATGTGGAGTGGACTAGCAGTCTAGATAAAATAGGAAGTCCATGGAGGTGTGGTTATTCTTTACAAACAAATGCTATCTACTGGGGTTCAAGGAAACAAAGATTGAGTACCAAAGCTGAGTACAAATTGTTGGCAGAGGTAGCAAGAGGGGCTGTTATGCCTAATATTATTGTTTGACGAGTTAGGCATCTCTCTGTCCTAGACATTGAATCTATGGTGCGATAATATTGGAGTGTTATAGTTGGGTGCCAACCTGATTTTCTCACTCAAATGAAACATGTTGAAACAGATTTTCCCTTTGTTCATTATCAAATCAATAAAAGAAATTTGAGAATTCAATTCAATCCTTCTAATGAATAGTTTGCATGTGGACTTATCAAAGCACATCACACTACCAAATTTGAACTATTCATATTCAAGCACAATGTTGTGAAGCCCATGTTAAAGCGAGTCACAAGCAAGATTCTTGTAATAAAAATCAAGAAAAAACTTGTGACAAGAATTAAGGAATGAAATCACATGACAAGGCAATATCTCAATATAGTCTAATATTAGCTACGTGATTGGTTTCATAAGTTCTATATGTTTCAGTGTATTGTTATCATGTATCAAAAATATGAATTATACTTAATTAGGGATGCACAAAGAGCCGAGCCAACACAGGCTCGACTCGAACTCGCTCAAAAAAACTTCGCTCGTGCTTGACTCGTTTACAAATGAGCCGAGTTCGAGCTTCCAAAGATACTCGAAACAATAAACGAGTCGAGTTCGAGTTTCAAGCACTCCACTCGTTTATACTACTTGACTCGCAAACCCTTTATTATATGTAATATTGCCAAAACCGGTTTCACAAGTTACACAAGTTAAACGAGTTACACGAGATAATGCTTATACGAGTTGAACGAGTTAATGCTTACATGAGTTAATGCCTAAACAAGTTAAATGGGTTAAATGAGTCGAGTTTGAGCTCGATTTTGTGTAGTCCGAGCTGGCCAAACTCGTGGTCGACTCGGCTCATGTGCAGCCCTATACTTAATGTAATGAACAAACACTAAGTGTTGTGCATGTCTCAGTGCTCAAATTTCATTGTCTCTCGCTTAACCCTAATATAAAGTGTTAGATCAGATCTAGGGGAAATGCATTATCATAGAAAACTGTGTAGCAATTTGCTTTGCACAAGTAAAACTTTTTTTAAAATTAAACTAATGTAAACATGCAATTCCATAAAATAATGAAAAATAACTAACTATTTTTTTAACATTTGATTTGAGAAATAAAACTTAGCTATGGCATAATTAAATGAATATAAAGGAACTACAAAATTACCAAGTTGATTTAACTGTTTTCTTTTAAGGATTTTATGTTCAATGAACACTGCAATTAATCAAGTAATCCACCTTGGCGCTGCCCTCCACCAGCCAGACTACCTAATTATATCCAATGAAAACGATCTCCAATCAGTTAAACAAGAATATATATTAACTATTCTACGTACCCTAACTGCTATCGTACGGCAAACGAGGAACAAATAATACCTAATTTATGGCTGAAACAAATTGGATTTGAAATAGCTAAATAGTTATGAATTGGTTAACACAAACTAGTTTACTTAAAACTAACAAACAATTAAAATATATAGAACAATTAAATGCAAAACAAATGTAGCATTTAACATTTAACTAAAAACAAATAGGGCATATCGGAGGTACGATACATAAAAGAGTCATTTCTACATAAAATAATTCCAATCTCAACACGCTAAATCAAGACTAGCTCGAGTTGATTTAAACGAATTCAGACGAACAAGAACAGTCAACTCAAGAAGTTCTTTCTAAGAGTAATTTCAATTTTCAAAATGACCTTTTTGCTATAATTTCTATCCTCACATCACATAATAACCCAAGTGAAATTCCGCGACAACTTACAAGGATTTCGATTCATTTTCTGTTCTTCAAAGGCGAGTCCCGGCAGGCCCGCTGGCGAGGCACCGGGTGGTAGCAGTGAAGATGGGTGGATTCTTCCACCCATCTACTCCCTTGGTGGAGGACTAGCAGGCCCGCGGGCAGCGGGGAATGCCACCAAGAGCCACCCCTGTGGTGGTGTAGTGATGATAGGGAGAGAGAAGAAGGGAGGGTCAAGAAGAGAGAAAATATTTTAAAAAATAAGAAATAATAATAACGAAACTAGGCAGCATGAGAGCCGTCCGATCTAAATATTGGGTGGCCCTCGTCAGCTGTCCATTTAACAATAAATACTGGAGTCATCACACACACACACACACACACACACACACACACACACATATATATATATATATATATATATATATATATATATATATATATATATATATATATATATATATGAAATTACCCAACCATGTAACCAAGACCATCCATCTTATGCAAACTAATAGTTGAGAGAAAAATGTGGGAACTAATACTATAAAATGAAATTGTCATTTCATTTTTCTTTTAACCATCCATCATGCTAGATAGGATGGTTTTGATTAGAATGTTGTGTGACTCTCTCTCTCTCTCTCCTCTATACTAGATAGGATGGTTTTGATTAGATTGTTGTGTAACTCTCTCTCTCTCCTCATATATATATATATATATATATATATATATATATATATATATATCGTTGGAAGTTTTTTTTGGTGGAATGTGAAAATGTCTCTTTATAGCACAAAAGAAAAAACATTTTAACATTTTGCTAGAGCAACAATTTTTTTATCACAAAAAGCATCACCTGCACTCTGCACAAGTGGGAGTCCAACCAACCGAAGATTGATTCTTTTCAAATCAACATGTGAGTGCATGGATATGTACGCCACATGTGACATCAAAACAACTTGCGCTATAATATTGTGGGAAAATATTGTGCTTAGGCGTATGCATATATGCACTAATATACTTTCATTCAACTGACCATAATCATATTTGCGCTTATTATAAGTTGAACTAAAATTATGGAATCAGCAACATTTCTACCGTGGGCTCAACTTGAAGCTTTACGCTTATTATAAGTTGAACTAAAATTATGAAGTCGGCAACATGTCAACTGTGGGCTCAACTTGAAGGTTGTATTTAGAAAGAGACTTTTCACACATAGTTCTACAAATTTTGTTACCCAAAGAGAAAGAAACCTTCCCTATTGGTAGTAAAAAAAAAACGAGAAGACTTCTTATCGATGACATTTTCAAAGAACAACTCTTAGACTGATCATTAGGCTGTTGCCAACTTCAATGATAACAAAGACTGAACCTTTAAATTAGAAATTTCGTCTTTTTTTCCTTTTAGCATTTTGATAGGCAAGGACTTAACAAGCCTGTAATTTTGAAGTCATGGCTACTACTAATAGGAAGAATTAATCTAGCGATGTAAAGGAATTAGGTCTATTCGAGCACTCCTGATCTAATCTTCAACCGGCTGTATTGGATCTGGTAAAGAAGTTTGGATCGAGTTACTAATTAGATCAATATTCAACATGCAATTCCATAGCCAAATGAGATACAATAGAATCCCTCCCTCTTACATATAGACCTGAAACTGTGTTTGGTTTTAAAAAGTAGAATTTAAACCCATGACACAAATTTAACGTGGTCAGGCTGGATTCTAAAAATGTTCGAATCAACCCAAATCCAAATCATTTACATCCCTACTTAAATGCAAATCTGAAGCATTAAGTGCAGGCCTTTTGTCCACTTTACTGAATTCTGCACTTTGTATAAACGCGAGATGGTGAAGCAACATTCTGATCATTAATATCCCTATACATCTGTGGTGGAGCCACATGTGGGCAGCCAGCGACACCAAACCCTCAAAGTTTTTATTTTCATATTGGCATCTTTAAATGTTTGTTGTTCTATGCATATGGATGCCACTTAAGATATAACAGTTTCACAATTAGAGTCTCCCAGGCCAAATTTTCTAGCTCTGCCACTGCTGTAAAAAGGATGGAGATAGGACTGCCGGCACCCCTCATTTTTTTTTAAATCAAAAGTTTATATATAAATTTTTTTTAAAATTTTTTGTTGAGCCTATATAAAAACTTTGAAAAATTATATTTTGACCGCGATCAAGATTTTGAAACTATAGCTCGACCCCTGCAACAAAAAGTTCCAAGTTCTGCCCTTAGCTACACATAATGTTTTTCCAGTAACTGACCTCTTGTCGAGCAACAAATTTGTGAACTCCTGCAGTTACGAGGCCATGAAATGAGTACTCTCGGCCAGATTCAAGTTGGCTTAGGACAATGAAGAATGTTTGTCCAATTATATGTGACATAAGCTGGCGGGGACGTATTGGTCTAGATCTTGTAAACAGGTGTACTTCAGGATCATGGGTTCGTTGCACTAATATAGTAAATCAATGGTTTCCTTTTCATTTTCAAAAAGTGTGAGCTTTTTATTGATTTAAACATATATTCCCTCAAAAAATAGAAAATGGGTAGTTGGGTGAGTAGGAATATTTCATCTTACTTGCCAACAAGATGTTTATAGCGCCACCTTTTTTACAACACAAGAAGTTAACACTTCAAGAATTTGAAACACAATCTAGTCACCTATTAGCCTCCATCTTGTCTATTGAGCCAACCCCCTTGGGGGATAAACAAAAAATTGGTTATTGTAATTGGTGTCACCAAACAATTAGCATTCATCTTCAAGCTGCTTATCATTTTAGATTGTTATTAGCTTTTTAAAAGACAGCTTTGTTTAATAGGCTGAACTCTAGAAACATGCTTTTTGTTCTAGAAGGAAAGTAGAAAACCTGATTAGTTATTTATTAATTCATCTCTTTTCATTTTGCTATTTTTTCAACAAAGTTGCAAGTCTAGAATGACTCGAAAGTACTCAGCATCTTCAGATAACATAGTGACAGCCAATGAGATCCATTTAGCTATTGAACTTGTTAACCTTGCTTCGTATAGGAGCTGAACAAGCCAAATACAAAACTTGTCAGAAAGCTCTAGATGGCAACAATGGAGCTCAAAAATAAGATATCTGATCAGGCCGATGCCAAATTGAACGATAACAAACACTAAACCTTCAAAATAGAAATTTCGTTTTTTTTTTTTTTTTTCTTTTAGCTTTTTGATAGGCAAGGACTTAACATGCCTGTAGTTTTTAAGTCATGGCTTCTACTAATAGGAAGAACTTAATCTGGCGATGTAAAGAAATTAGTCAATTAGATATATTCTAGCACTCCTGGTTTAATCTTTAACCGGCTGTATCGGATCAGGTAAAGAAGTTTGGATCCAATTACTAATTAGATCTATATTCAACATGCAATTTCATACCCAAATGAGATATAATAGCATCCCACCCTCTTACATATAGACCTGAATCCTTGTCTGGTTTTAAAAAGTAGAATTTAAACCCAATGAAACAAATTTAGTCTGGTTAGGCTGGATTCAATAAATGTTTGACCCAACCCAAATCATTTACATCCCTACTTAAATGCAAATCTGAAGCAATTTCTGCAGGCCTTTTGTTGGTCCAGTTTAATGAACTATGCACTTGGTATCATCATTCTGATAATTTTATCCATGATCATCAATATCCCTATACATCAGTGGTGAAGCCACATGTGGGCAGGTGTGGGCAGTCACCAACACCGGCCCCTCAATGATTTTTCATTTTCATATTAGCATCATCAAATATTTTCTGTTCTATGCATATGAATCCCCCTCAAGATATAATAGTTTCACAACTAGAGTCTCCCCAGCCAAATTTTTTGTCTTTGCCACCACTGTACACAGGGGTAGAGATAGTGGTGCTGGCATGGGCCGTGGCCCGCCCCCCACCCATCAAATTAAAAAAAAAAAAAAACAAATGTCCATATATAAATTTTAAAATTTTTAGTTGAGCCTATATAAAAATTTTGTTTGTATTTCAAACCCTGTTAAAGTTTGAAACTATAGTTCGGCCCCTGTGACAAAAATTCTTAGCTCTGCCCCTAGCTGTACATAATGTTTTTTTAGTAACTAACCTCATGTCAAGCAACAAATTTGTAAACTCCTGTAGTTATGAGGCCATGAAATGAGTACTATCAACTAGATTCAAATTGGATTAGGACAATGGAGGATGTTTGTCCAATTTTATGTCTAAGCTAGTGGGGACGTATTGGTCTATAGCTTGTAAACAGGTGTACTTCGGGATCGTGAGTTTGTTGCACTAATATGGTAAATTGGTTGTTTCCTTTTCATTTCATTAAGTGTGGGCTTTTTATTGGTTTAAACATATATTCCCTCAAAAAATAAGAAATGGGTTGTTGGATGAGCAGGAGTATTCCATCTTGCTTCCCAACAACATGGCTAGAGTCTCCACCTATGTCACAATGGTACGGGTACGGGTTCGGGTACGGGTACAGCATTTTTTAAAATCATGGTACGGGTACGGCGACTATTATATATAATTAATTCAAAAAAATAGTTATTATATATAATTAAACCATAATTATTATATATAATTAAACCACAAGTAACTTAAAATCATGATTTTTTTAAGTTATAATGAGACTTCTTATGTTAAAGTAAAAAAAAAATAAAAAAAATCAAAAACAAGTAAATTTTTTGAGTATTTTTTGTTATAATGATGTTTGGATCTGGATCCAAGCCGGATCCAGATCCGGGCTGTACCAGAACGTACCGCCGTACCGGTACGTGGTACGCCACCAAAGTGGCGTACCACTGTAACTTAGGTCTCCACCCTTCCCTCCATACCCATAGTGTACGTACCAATAGTACCATGCCTGCTTTCGGTGCCTCAAGGTGATGCATCCATTATGCTTTAACTTGAATATTGGTGCCTCTTTTTTTACAACACAGGGATTTAACACTTCAGGAATTTGAAATACAAACTAGCCACCTACTAGACTCCTACTAGCTTCCATCCCATCCGTTGAGCCAACTCCCTCGGGGATAAATAAAAAATTGGTTATTGTGGTTGGTGTCACCAAACAATTAGCATTCATCTGCGGGCTGCTTCTTGTTTTAGATTGATATTAGCTTTTTAAAAGACAGCTTTGGTTAATTAAGCTGAACTCCAGAAACATGCTTTTTGTTCTCAAATGAGAGTAGACAACGTGATTAGCTATTTATTAATTCATCTCTTCTCGCTTCACTATTTTTTCAACAGTTTTGCATGTCCAGAAAGCCTTGAAAGTATTCAGCATCTTCAACTAACTAGTGACAGCCAATGAGATCCACTTAGCTATTAATTTGTTAATCTTGCTTCGTATAGGAGCTGAACAAGTGAAATATAGAACTTGCCAAAAGTTCTAGAAGGCAGCAATGGAGCTCAAAAATAGGATATCGGACAACAGGGCATTAGCCCATTGTTTCGGGTGAGCGGGAGGCTATCCCCACAGCCTGAGTAAAGGCCAAAACATATTTCTTTCCCTCCATGCCCTCGGGTCCAAGGCTGCTTTTGGTGCCTCTGGATGATGCATTTGTATGTTTGAACATGCCTGCACATCTATGTCTCCTTTCTTTTACATCACAGAGGGTCGACACTATGGGAGTTTAAAATGAAAACTGGCTGCCTGCTAGTTCCCGAGTTTAAAGCAGAAACTGGCTGCATGCTAGTTCCCATCTGGACTGTTGCACCAATCCCTTCAGGAATTGATTAGCTCACATCACATAAGGTTTTTAGTAGATAAAAGATCGTCAATATCAGTGTCTAATTGGAGGAATCAACAGAGAATGCCTTAAGAAAACACATGACCCATGAATGGAGAAGTACTTGACCTAAGTTGTGGGAAGCCATTTCTTAATCTCCTTCAATTCTTGAAATGATTAATGAAATCATGAGTTCTCCTTGTAATGATAACAGAGGAATATAAAAAGTAGGGACCCACATGTATGCAACGAGAGAGAGTAATGAATGTCACCCTATGTACACAATGAGCATACACCCAATGTACACAATAATAAAAAGGGTATGAGACAATGAAAGGAGCGAGACGATTCATTTTGTAACATCTGAGATGACAGCAGGAGTATGAGATAATGAACTGGGTCTTATATGAACAATGGAGTATGAGATAACAAAACAGGTCTTATAACACTTGAGATAACGACAGGAGTATGACAATGAAACGGGTCTTATATCATTTGAGATAATGAAATGGGTATGAGATAACGAAACAAATTCTATAGCATCTAAAATAACAAAATGGATCTGAGATAACCAAAAGGGTATGAGATGACAATAGAGGCATGAAATAACAAAAGGGGCGAAACCATAAAATGAAGACGCTTCTCTGCCGGCCGCTCAAAGAGGTTATGGAGATACGAACTACACAATCATTCCCGCATTCACTATTGGGGTATTATTGGCTAAGTAAATTCATTGGTTGTCGATCTTGTTTCTATTGTCGAATCCCAAAACCTTTAGTCACAATGTGGCAGCATCATAGGCCTGTGCACGAAATTTTTGTGCAACAAAGCGATGTACGTTACCCGCTTCGATACACAACCTCTCTCTGTGATGCTTTGTCAGGATGAGAGAATAACAATATTTCTTCAAGTAATGTCAATCTTTACATAATTTGGAGATATATACTTCTCTATAGTCAAACCCCAATAATTATGATGGCAACTGATTTCTAGGAAGTATATAGTGATTAGTTTGGCATATATACGCTATTTTGAGCGTTATCTTTGTCATTCAAAAGCTATCACTGATCGCTTCTCCGGTTGTATTCTTGTCCTTTAAATAATGTCGTATAGATATTAAAGGTGTTGATTAAGTTATCAAACCCTAATATGAGGAGGTTCCTTATGCGTCCCCCTCGCCACGCTTCAAGAAAAAAAAAAGGGAGGGTGCCATTTTCATTCCAAAAACAAAAGTATGTGAACCGTCACACACTGGTCGAGGGCCCCTTGGGCTGGAGACGAGGCATTTATATATATAAGGGAGGGTGCCATTTTCATTCCAAAAACAAAAGTATGTGGACCGTCACACACTCGACAGTGGCGGAGCCAGCGTGGGGCAGGTGTGGGCGCTTGCCAAAGCCAGTCTAAAAATTTTCAAACAGCCCAAATATTTTCAAAATATGTGAATCTTAAAATATGTGAATATCTCAACAGCCCAATTCTACTTCTTCCTCTCTCTCACTGCCGTGCCCACGCCAGCCCAAAATATCATCCATCTTTGGTTTCACCTGCACCTAAAATATTTTCAAAAGCTTTCTTCCTCCCTCTCACTGCCCTGCCCACGCCAGCCCAAAATATTCTGCCCCCGCCAGCCAATTTTTCTGGCTCCGCCAATGCTGGTCGAGGGCCCTTTGGGCTGGAGACGAGGCATATATATATATATAGATGCTCTCTCCTCTTATGCAAACCATCTCAGGCATTGTTGCCTATGCCCGTCAAGTTTTGCTGGGGAGATGGCGCCACTCCTGCGTGGCTTGGGCGACACCAACCGAGCCATTGTTGGAGCTGCATAGGAGTGGCAATATCCTGGCCATAGCAAAAAAGATTTGCTTCAGGAGAGATGCTACCACCTGTAAGGAGGAGGTGGTCGCCGCTCCCGGATTCCGCCGGGCCATCTCGAGCGGCAGTTGGGGGAGGTGACCGCACCCCCCCCCCCCCCTTATTTGATCATTCATCCAACCATAGCTGTCCGATGTAATGTAATTGCATCGGGTGATATGTTGTGAGAAGCCGAAGGATGTCTCTGTCCATTCCAATGTCTCACACATACAACCCGATGCACTGCAGTTGTATGCACTGTTAGTATGAGACATTGCATGCTTATATATATAAACTAGGATCCAGTTACATATTTTTTACAATCAACCCTAAACACCCATGTTTCATTGTTGTGGATAACAAGCTAGTCTAGAAAATATGCCATCTAACTGTACGGATGTTCAGATGGTCATTATAGTTCATCTAACCATACGGATGTTCAAATTGGCACCAATAAATGTATATCCGTATGGTTAGATGAACTATAATGACAATCTGAACATCCGTAAGGTTAGATGGCATATTTGCTAGACTAGCTTGTTATGCACAACAATGAAACATGGCTGTTTAAGGTTGATTGTAAAAAATATGTAATATATATATATATATATATATATATATATATATATATATATATATATATATATATATATATATATATATATATATATATATATATAAAAAGGATCCAGTTACATATAATGCCAATTTGAACATCCCTTCGGTTAGATGGAATATTTATTGGACTAGTTTGTTCTGCACATCAATGAAACATGGCTGTTTAGGGTTTCTTGTAAAAAAAAATATGTAACTGCATCCTAGGTTATATATACGGATGTTCAAATTGGCATTATTCTTCGTTTGAGTAAGTTTTACAACTTCGAATCCAAAATGTCCACAAACATACTGTTCATAAAAAGGAAAACGTTTAAAAAAGTCATGCTCGGCAGATGAAATGTATAATATATTCGTGGATAAATCAAAGAACCAATGGTAATTTCTTGGTTTTGGAGAGTCTAACCATGAGAACGAAGGGTGTTGCACCACCTGGAGAATCATCATTCCTTCATTTTTTTTTGTTCTCTTTGTTTTTCCAAATCGTTCTCCGAGTCTTGGACCGTAGGATCCGTTCTTCCTTTCATTCATCATTTTCAAAGTAACTCCGTTCGCTGGATAAGTGGACTCCGTCACCCTTTGGGTTAAAACTGGTTTCGCATAATGACTATGCATATATGTCCAGTTCAGCAAACGCATGGATATTCTGTTACCTTGGTGAGTGCTTCAAAGGATGAGATTCACTACAAATCTCTTTTCATTTTTCATTTTACTGTATATCGTAGCTGCCCTGAAATGGAGTCTAGCTCTGGAGTCTTAGTCTTGCCTTCAAAAGCTTATATTATATGTAATTTCAAACAACTATGCTTGGGTTCAAGTGCAGAGGCGGAGCTAACAATTTTTCGTCGCAAGGACGGAACTATGACTTCAAAATTTTAACAGGGCTTCGAAATTTTATACATAGATTAAAGTAGTCACAAATAAGTCTCAGAGTTTTAAATGGCAAGGGTTTTCTCATGTATAATACAGTGAGCTTGAAAAAAAAAATATAGTAAATTTTTAAAAAACTAAAAATTTAGAGAAAATAAAATCAGTGAGAAACTAATAACACAAATAAGATATAGATTTGCAACAACTAAAAAATAAAAAATAAAAAAAATAAACTGCTTGGCATTAAAAAAACTGAAAAAAATAAAGGTCATTTCTATATTGCCAGCAACCTTTGTCGCATCTTCATGAGCAACCACCTGCATCATGCGCCTTTTGAAGATCATGTTCCGATTTCGCCCGTACTAATGATGAATGGGAAAAGCCGGCCAGAATCTCAGGCCATCGCATATTCCACTTCCTTGTGCAAGGAAGTCACAATTTTTGCCCGTGGCCTCTTGGGGACGCCTTAAAGTGAAAAAAAGTGATAAAACATGAAAAAAAGTGTTAAAAACATGTTAAAAATGCATTTTTTCGTTTTTAATGTTTTCTAAAAAAAGTTTTTTTTTTAGTTTTAAACTGTCATTTAATTTATCAGTTTTTTTTAGTTTTAAACGGTCATTTAATTTATCACAGTTTTTTTAAAATGTGTTTTTTTAGGTTATGAATTAAACTAAACTTTTTAAAATTTATATGTAAATTTTTTATTTTTTTTAATGTGAGCAAGTGGGGCATGGCCCCTTGTGGCAATTAAGTCATGGAAAGAAAACACAATTATGCAGCTTTCAGGCGATCAAAAGTCTGCAGACATGATTAAAGTTGAGTCATAAAAGTTATTCAAAGAAAATGTGCTATTTTTTG
Organism: Nymphaea thermarum; assembly: GCA_011799765.1. Lineage (NCBI taxonomy): Eukaryota > Viridiplantae > Streptophyta > Magnoliopsida > Nymphaeales > Nymphaeaceae > Nymphaea > Nymphaea thermarum. The sequence continues at coordinate 147,679 of JAANDH010000650.1, read as the reverse complement.
AATGTTCAATGCCACTAACATTTTACGCTTGACTGGGATCCTTCCTTTATTGGTTGGATCCCGTCTCCATCACTTAGGCAAAATACGCTTTTGGTTTTGTCCTTTTTAAAAAAAAATTCATTGGAAATAACGTTCTTCTTCATTATCATTAAGTAATGAAAAATCTCTACCCCCCTTTAAACGTCCCCCCCACTCTCTCTCTCTCTCTCTCTCTCTCCCTCTCCCTTTCTCTCCATTTCTCTCGCTCTTTCGCTTCCTCTCCCCGTCTTTCGCTGTCTTGCTTTTATTGAAACGGTCCTTCCAACAGGGAAAAGTTGGTTATCTAAATGCAGGCCCTTTTTTTGTGTAAGCCTCATTCTATTAACCAATTGGGGATTCATGCTTCCTACTTTGCAATTTTCAATTTCGTGATTATTTTTTGGGTAGCAGCTTAATTATTTGTGATGGGTTAACAGCAAAAGGCATGAGAAGTGCCTCTGCCTCCTCCTCGTAACACACTTCCGGTGGAGGGGATGCATTGTCGGCCACGTGTCATAAGGAGAGAGATTCCTTTCATGCTCTAATGGTCTTAAACCATAACACGCAAATAAAGAGTGAGGCCGATGCTTATTATGTGATGACTCATCCTAAATCTGACGTCCCTTTCTGAAACTCTTTTTTTCTTTTTTGGATTTCTTTCATGCTTGTCTATTCTGTTATCTTTATATATATATATATATATATATATATATATATATATATATATATATATATATATATATATATATATATAGTTCTCAACACCATTCCCAATCTTTATATATATATATATCAATCAATCTTCAACTATGAAATCAAGTTTAAAATGAAGTAGCTTCTGTTAATGGATTAGCATGAAGATATACGGATTTATGGGAGCCAAGGAGAAGCTAAGGGAATCGTATACTTAAGAAACTTCAAAAGGAAACGTATGAATAAGGGCCATGGGCAACGAAGTAGGGACCCGCATCAATAAATCCTCCCATGTCCGTAACTTACCATTCTTCTATTTACGACAGCAACTTCCGGACAAAGATAAATCCGTCTTCTTACCATCAAGCTGCAAGATTCTTCCGGTCTTCATCTCGACACGCAAAACTTGGTGGGACATATGGACTTCTTTTGAAATTTTCAGAAAAAAAGGACAAGGTCACAAGGTTGTTTTGTGAAAATACGATAAAGATAGGCCTCTTTCGGAGTTTTAGCTATTGAAGGAAGGACCTCGAGGAAAGAACCTACCCTATAAATGCCTAACGGGAGTACCTCGCTGGGCAGAAGAGGCAGAGGGAGCGAGGACAATGGCACCACCGAGAGAACCACTAGGCGGGTTACCGATGCAAGGTAACAACACCAACGCTCCTTGCTTCGTCTTTCTTCTCTCTCTGTAGATCTCTCTGATTCTCCATTGTTGCTTCTTGTTTTCTTCCCGCTTAGTTGATCTGCTTCTGCTTCTGCTTTCTTTCTCCACCTGCACACTCGCATTGATCTTTACTGCTGCGGTAGAAACTAGAAACGCTTCTTCTCTTTTCTGGTTTTGCTCTCTTCGGCGAGAACAGTTGATCTGTTGTGTTGAACCTCCGAGGTACAGATAGAGCGCGTAGTCATTCATTGCATGTAATAATTTTCACCGGAAGTAAGATCTGAATCTGTGTACACGTCTAGATATGTAATTAAATGTACGTTTACAGAACCCAGAGAACTCTCGAAACCTGCGTGAATAAACAAAATCGACAGATGGGGGAAAAAAGAAAATAATCATGCATCCTTCTTTTGTCGCTATGCGCGTCGCATGTGCAACGTAAAAGGTGTGAGCAGCAGATTGTACACGTACGTTTTGTCTCGCCATTTAACAAATTGTGGAGCTCAAACCCTGAACGAATGCTAGGAGGCCATTTGGTGAACGGAACAGCGTGTCTTTTTTTAAACAGTGGCTTTTGAATCTAAACCACGGCAGATTCATAAAATAATTATGAAGTATTTCATTGGCCGAACAGAGAACCTACTGCTTTGAATATTTTTGACGTAAGATGCGTTCAAATGACACCCTCACGGCAACTGATACTCAAGCTTTCAAATATATATTATTTTAGTTTATAAGTTATTAGAGAGACTGCGCCTGTGCGCGTCTGCGTGGAAAGGAAAAGAAAACGAGAGCAAGTGGGAGAGAAAACTACGGGTGCAGGAGTTAATTATGGAGAGAAAGTGGGCCAAATTTGCAGTATTTGATTGATTAAAAATGATCAACGAATTACCATTTGTTTTTAAATAATTTTAAGTTTTTCATTTTTTTAATCAGATATTTGATTTTTATAATATGGTTCTTTTTCATAAAGGAGCTCCGCCAATCCGGGATCAGCGTCCTGATAGAGGCCAATTCCACTTGTTTAGGATCAATAGTGACCAATGCGAGGCTCTCCTTTAGCCTAGGTAGTTAGGTTTCCTTACATGATCATAGAAGCGTCAGATCTTGCGTCATCCTGCGCCACATGGACCCATAGAAATGTGGCTTCTTACACAATGTGCTGTCCTCCCAACTCTTTTCTTATAAATTCAAAGGATTTAAGAGTTTTTTTAAGATCTAAAATAGATTTTCCATGTATTAATGCTCCTCAATAAAAAAAATATTTCATTGTACATAATTAGAAGTTAAAATCCTCCAATGGATCTCTTTTCCAATGTAATGTAATGTAATGGTATGATTAATCACACTGCTCGATGTAATGCATTGGATGCTTTTACGTGCCCATATCCTTTTCTCTATAAAACTTCCCAATCATTTACTTCTTGCTTTGATGAGAAACCATATAGTTTCAGTTGTATATATTAATCTTAAATATAGGGGAATGGCCACAGCAATTCATGTGATCTCATTTAATTAAAGCAGTACACATCAATGCTAGTCTGGGAATCTGAGGGCAAATAAGTGCATCCCCTGGTCACGATCAGAGGTACAGATGTAATAAGGCCAAAGTTGGTGCAGCTCCAGCTTTCTTACTGCAAGATTAACTGCAACAAGTTCAAACTGGGTTAGGGTAGAATCAGTGGCGTAGCTAAAAAATTTTGGTTGAGGAACACTCTAAGATTAAATTTCAAATTTTGAGGGGCAGTCATATGTAAGAAACTGAAAATAAATGAGGTTTTTATATATAAATAAAGTAAAATTTGTACTGAGTAGGATCTAATTTCCAGTCCGGCAATAAAAAAAACTTAAAATTTACTTTTAAGAAACTGCAAAGTATACCCACCTAAAGAAGTTGTTTGTTTTTTTTTTTTTGTTCCATCTAGCACACATATTTGTGCATCTATCTTTCGCATCAACATTACATATTGTGAGGTACGTGTAGAGCTTTATTATTTTTTTACTGAGTCCTAAATGAGTTCACATTTACCCAATTTGTATTCGTCGTGTTAACTTGGCCGAGTTTTATTTTTTAACTCAATAAACAAGTCCGAGTTCGAGCAGAACAAATGAGTGTCGAGCTCAATTTTTTTTCCTTTTTCACAGCTTGTCCAAACAGCAACTTTCTAGATTCTTGTAATATAATGATCCTTACTTGATTCGTCAGTTTTTTACTACTCATCTTTCCGTTCAAATTTCAATTACATAATACTCTTTAGACTAACTTTGAGAACTTAATTATAAAAGTATTTGTCTGGCTGCTTTGAGATATTCTCGTTAACTGCAAATATCTAGTCCCATGTTAACTAATCTAAACATCAACAAAAAAATATAATCTTTTCTCATAAGGTGTGTTTGGATGACACCCAAAAATCAATTTTTGGAGAAACAAATAGTTTTCCTTCTAAAACATCATTTCAAGCGTGTTTGAAGACAAAAAGATGAGTTTTTTCAAAATTCATTTTTGGCAAAACTAATTTTTCAGAAGGGAGTGAGTAACTTGTTGCTCCCCAGTTATTAAAGGAAATGGGTGTTGCCTTATTGCCCAAACACATAAACCAGTTTTTCAAAACTAGTGAAAAAAGCCAAATTTTTAAAGACTAATTTTCACTAAACTTTTTTTTTTTTTTACTGTGTCATACAAAGGCTACCACAGTTTTTACCTTTTTAGCTATTTTCAAATTGAACAGTTTCCTTCAGAACTTTTCAAATTTATCCTTTCGCTGTCCTTGATCAGAACCCTCCAGTCTTTCTTCATTCACATCGACCTTAACATAGGCAAGGACGCTTTCCGCGCTAGGTGGCTAATGTGGGAATCTGTGTTCTGCTGTTTCATTGGAGGGGTGTTTATGTCCTTTTCAAGAAAGTACATTTTTGGATTGCACTTATGGAGTTATTGAGGGTCGTTTTTGTTTTACCATCTACAGTATTTTGTCATTTTCAATCTTTGTTAGAGGCTAACGTTTCATGTCTTAACTTTTACTTTTTCTGTAATATATCAAAAAAAAAACTCTTTTGAGCTGATTATGAGGTTTTCCAAGGGAAAAATAACAGGAAAAAGAAGTAAGAGGATAAGTGGTTGGATGAAAGCTTTGGCTTTATGTCGGGCACAGAGAAGCCTTGCTCACCCAAAGAAAGAGACAAATATTGCTTAGTTGGTTTTCAATTTCATCCTCATGTTTTTATTTGAGCCAACGGTTGTCGATAAGTTAAGCCTTTTTAGTTAGAACTTTTAGTTATGGTTGCTTATCGGTTCTCATCTCAAAGATAGGATTGATTGATCCAGTTGAAGGATCGATTTGGAAAACTTAAATATGAGAAGCTTTCCATAATCTAATTAAGAAGGTGAAGATGATCAGATGGACAAAATTAAGGGGGCGATTGGATGACACCTTCCTTTTAACTCAGTTTTGTAAAAACTAGGTTTTATGAAAATTAAGTTTGTTAATGGGTTTTAGAACTTTGTTTTGCTATTTGGGTGACACATCCAAAACCTGGTTTTTGAATAACTTAAAGGTGATCAGGTTGTTTCACTTCTTTTTACAAAATAAGGTTTTATGAAAACTGGGTTTTCTTCAAACCAAGTTTTACCTCCAAAATCTGGTTTTGAAGTGTTACCTAGACACCCCCTAAAACTTCCAGAAAATGCATGTGAATATCTAGGAACTCACAACTTAAGTTTGAAGGTGTAGTTAGTGGCCAAATTTTCTTTTACGGAGAAAATAGTTTTAAAAAATTATTTGATCAGCTTAAAACTTGTTTTGTCTGTTTGGGTGACCATCCGAAACAACATGTTTATGAAAAATCTCGAAAAAGATCTTGAACGATGGCATGTCATTGACTCTCAAGCCCAGTTATTTAAAATTTGAGTTTTTTCAAAAAATCAATTTCATTCAAGTACACTTTAAATAAAATCAATTGAAATTCAAGAAACAGGCTGGCTATGCCGAAGGGGGATAGAGCGAAGGGTGGGTTAGTAAGGTAAAGTATTCTTTTTGCTCAATGGAAAAATGTGTTTTTAAGTTAGCCAGGAGATGAAGGACAGATAAAATGTTGTCCGCAAATACTGGGGAAGACAACCATGAATTTCAAATTTTTTAAATGAGAACCATGGATTTGGAAAATCAATAACATGACAGTGACCGGCACGCACAAAGCTCGTTATCTCACTGTCGATCTGATTATTTCATTTCTGCACCTCTCCTTTACGTTCTAAATCGAAGACTGCCAATCCCAGGCAAACACGCATCCACATCATGTTATGTCACATCGTGAGGCGCTTAAAGAACCCACGTTCTTAAACGCCGGACAAAAATATCATGTTCCGTGTAATCGCAAGAAATTGACAACCAGAAAACCGTTTTTTAATATTTTTCCTTTCAAAACATAGTATTTCCTTTTTTCTTTTTTGATATATTGCATCATTCATATAAACATAAGAATTTTGACCACTTTGTGGCTGTTGAAATATTGTTTTCAAATCCTCAGGAATTTATCTCTTTATTTTGTAAAAGAAGGGGTTATTGTGTATTAACAAACCCTTTTGTTTAATGAGATAAAGGGTTGGATAAAAGTTTCAGTCTTATACCTAGTGATGAGAAACCCCACTCACTCAAAACACAAAGAAAAATACCAAAAACTTCCTCCACATTTTGGAAATAACAGTGGTGGTAAAACTCCTTAGCTTTAAGCTGCAAGAAGCCTACCAGCCGCGGCCCTCTTTTGCGGCTTTTTTGGCTCCGTTTCTTGCAGTTTGTAGAGGGCACATAAACTATTGAACAAAAAGAAAAGAGTGGTGCACTCTTGCTGGAGGAAAGGGCCCCTCCACTCTATTATTAACTGAAAAATGCTACAAAGATCTAGCACTGTGCGAAGGGAGAGCAGTGCAGCTATTGTTGGTTCATTAGTAAACTCCGACTTACCATTTGGAGTCTGAAGGAAAGGAAAGTGGTTTGAGCTTTAAGCTTGCCAATGCAAGTTAAAAAACAGTGGGGTGTCATCCTAACACATCCAAATCAATCCTACATCTTAGAAGGATAAGGAGGTTTTGACCTTCAATCGATTACCCTCCCACTCACTGAAATCTCATTCCCAAATAGGGAATCACTTGATTTGTACAACCTTTATTACTCCACAAACTTCTCCAACAAAAACATTGAGCCCTTACCATCTTTACCAATCCATTGGTTTCCATCATTAACTTTAGACCAAGGAAAGTCCTAGCTGCCGCTTAGAGCAGAGATATATGTATTCCACAATATATATAGGAACAATATATGTTTATCACAACATAGAGAGAGAGTGCAATTTTATAAGTTACTTTTACCACCTGTACCTTTTCAGCACAATAAAACTATGAAGGGTTGAACTGAAAAGGCTTGAAGTTAGGGAGCTTTAGATTGGAGCATGGACTACCTTCTATTGAAAACAATAATGTTGCTGTTCTTCTCATGTTTTTTATGCACACACATGTATATATATAGATATAAGGGCATACGTTTGGACGTGCGTGTCTAGTTTCTTTGTTTGATGGGAGTGTGTTTGTGTTGCGTGCATGTGCGTGTTTGAATCATATACTTATATGTTCTGCCATATGATCTCAAGTTATATTTTTTGACAAAAAGTTAACATGTACCCCAAATGGTATATCGAAATTAGTGACGCCACAAACAGACGTGCATTCTTATATGTTTCATTTATCTTAATTACATTTCCTTTCATGGAGTTCTATACTCGGCCTAACACTGCAATTGTATGCAAGACTTTTGGGATCTAAACTTTACTTAAATCAGCAACCATATTGCCAGCAGAAACTCCACCTGCCCTCATGTGGTCAAATGAAAGAAGTTTTTATTTTTTTAATTAAATAATTACCTGTTAATTTATTTTTCCATTTTTTCACAAGCGAACCTATGCTGCGATCATTCTTATAATCAAATCATCTAGCATTTTCCAGTCTTCTCATTTTCTCATGATTCACAAACGTGATCTTCCATGGAGGTGTAGAAGGATGAGCTTTCACATTAACTCTATTAAAAGCTTTTCTTTTTCGCTGATTCATGTCTACCAGACCCGGCATAAGCAACCGCAGCCTAGCCACTCGTGAACATAGTATATGGACACCCTCTCATTTGAACCAACGACCAGCAGTCTACCAGACCCGAAGTAAGCCAGTGCACCACCACCAGTCTAGCCAGTCTAGGCTAGCAATTTATTTATTAAAAAGGGGGACGTTGATGTCTGTGGGCATGGCATTGCGTAGCAGCTGGTGCTCTGTCCTAGTGATAAACTGGTACCTCGGGTTGACCAAATCGTTCACGGTTCACACCTTCAACGGTAAAAGGTGGGTGAAAGGGGACGGCGTCTAGGAACACGTAGATTCGGGTCAACGGCCGCCACCCAAACCCAACCTATAGGTAACCCAAAAAAGAAGAAAAGACTGATCAGCACACGACGGGTGGGTTCTCCCTTAACGTGGGACGACCCAAAGGGAGGAAAAAACGTCGTCTTTCATTTTAGTTCTTATTTCTTCACTAGTGTGGACGCCCAAACAAACAGCAGCCGTGGTCATCCAGAGTCTCACCGATGAGGTTTGTTTTATTATAGGGCCCACCTCAAAACTTTAAATTGTCAAGTCGCTTTTCATTGTTCTTTGGAGGTAGGCAAGAAATCAAGTTATAGTTTTAAAATTTTAATTGACTGAAATAAAGATTTTTAAATGTGTTATTTATGTTAAATAAAGCTTTTAAGATTTACATATAAATTTTTGAAGTTTTTAAAATCGAAGCGACCCCTCCCTGCCTTCCCCCTTGATTGTTCTCAAATTTAAGAACTATAGAAAGGGAGGACCTCTCTTGGGACCCATCAATTAAATAAGCATTGAAGAAAACAGAGTCTCCTATGAAAATCACAAAATTTATTAGTTAAGATTCAAGCACCTCAAGTTTAGGATCTCACATACACTTCTGAGGTGTTTGATTCCTTTAGATTTAGAATTCATATATTTGATGCGGATATGACGACATGTTTTTGTTGATGAACCACAAACTTTATGGTTCATCAAGCTAAGGGTAGATGTACACTTGAAATCTTTTTCTTTCACTTGACAAAAAATTGCATTTTAAAATTAAAAAACAAAAGGTGTGATGTTAAATCCCCGGTTCTAAAAAAAATAAAAGGTGTATTAATTAGTCCGAACGATAGGGACATTCTATCGCGTCCGATGGAAAAAGAGTTTAGCTTTGAAAAGGAAAGTGGAAACCGCAAAGATTGGTGACGGATGGGACCGACCGACCCTCTCATTTCAAAGTTCAAACCTCCGACCCGTACGGACACACACCTTGCGTAGTCGTTGCTCGTTAGTGGGTCTTGCACATGGTGGGGCCCAGTCCTTCACTTTCTTCTTTTTTTCTTATTGCCATTCCACGCTACTACAAGGACCGCCACTAAAACCCAGGCCACATGGAACACGAGCGAAAGAAAGGCTAGAAACCAAATAAGACATGACTGCTACACGAGGGCAACTATAAAAGAATTCCTAAAAGAGAGAGAGTACAATTTTGACGCGTTCTAATCTGCCTGTTTGAGCTATGCCTCTTATTCTACCAATTCAATTATAGTATATTGATTCGCGCCAAACTCGTAAGGTTGACTAGTTTTTGTAGATGCAAATAGATCACGCGGACTTGTTCAACAATTAAAGCATGACACATGGCTGTAGTTGTTAATGGGGTTCTTTACACGACATCCATGTTTAGAATTCTATGATGATCGGATCACTCAATTGTATGTCGATATTGAATCATTCTGTTCTGACTCCTGAGAAAGAATGTCTGAATTTGAGTTCCGAAAGGTTCATGGGACGTAAATCTAATATTCGTGCAGCTTGCTTTCATAAAGGTCAGCAGAATTTTTCCACGCTTCTTAAAGCGGAAACATTGAGACATACGAACGGTTGATTTGGCAAATAGAATAATACGTAACTTTTTTTTATTCATAAAACATCAGAAAAGTGTCTAATAAATTTACCTCAAATTTTGAAACAGATTGATCAATAATTACAAACTCTTCTATTTATCAAACTGGCATTAAGTAACTTTAACGCTAATGTACACATTAGAAACATTAAGTAACTTTCTGGAATTGAGGCAATCATAACTTAAAAAGCTATTAATGATGAGAGTGCGCTTAAAAAAAGAAAAGCAACGTATTCCTTCTCTTATTATGGCATCACATAATATATTTCTTTTCAGGAGGGAGTTATCTAAAGTAGTTTGGCATTCGGCCTTTTAGAAGGGATTCTCGGCAACAAATAAACCCCAAAACAATTTTCTTTAGAAGAACAAAATTTTTGTGTCGATGCTTGGTACCACCCTTTTTTTGCTATCCATGTTACTAAAACAAATTTATGGCCATTAATCATCACAACTCCTTTTCAAGGATATTCAAAAGCAGGGGCGGAGGGGTCCGCAGGGACTTTGGATCCTCTCAATTCTTTTTAAATTTTAGAAAATTTCATTTGTCCTATATAAAAATTTTAGAAAATGATCTTTTGGTTTTTGTCAAAAGTTTAAAACTTTAATTCGATTTTTTTATAAAAAAAATTTAGTTCGACCCTTATCCAAAAGTATCAAAACCCTAAAGCTTTCTTTTAAAAAAGTAATGTCATATGGCTGTACTGGCTGGCTTATGCAGCCCATAGCCGCCCCTTGATGATACTACACTTTAAAATATTAGGATGAGTGTTTTTTTCTTTAATTTTAAATGTCTCCAGGAGAGGCCTTTATAACCCCATGTTTCGAAACCTCAATAGTTGAGATAATGAGTGTCGTGAGATGTAAACGTGACCACATGTATCGTTACTTACACATCTTATAAGTTGCCTGCTTTGCCACCTAATGTGCTGTCCGGCGTGAGACTAAAATATTCACTATTTCATAGGTCAAAAAATAAAACAATGCAGGTCGGTTCGATGAGCAATGGAAATACCAATACTCACAACGCTGTAGATTTAGAAATAAAAAAAGGAATCCTGTTAGGTCAAGAATCATGCAGAATCGGATAGAAAAGATGAGCAATTCCTTTCCAAAGCCAACAGAGATTAGGAGAGGGGCCGCGTGGACCGCCCTTTTTATGACTTGACTCTTGCAAGCGGTATCATTGTGAATCGCGTGTAAAAATTCTAGCAAGGGGTGAACTTGGATGGCCCTTCCATCCCCCTACTGTGGACGGTGAGAGATGTTTCCATGGCCCTTCCGTCCCCCTCCATCTTTTAAGCCCTCGCCCACCGCTTCCTCCCGTCACCCACGTCAGACTTCTGACTTGCCTCCTCCTCCTTCACTCGTTCCCCAGAAGAGAGAGGGGGAGTCTCTTCTCTCGCCGCTGGCGCTGAGGAGCTATTTGTGATAAAAACTGAGGCCAGAATCCAACGCCAGCTAAAACGAGAGGCAGGGATTGCCCTCTCCCTTCCTCCTCTGGTGTTCTTATATCCGAAGCCACAGCCACAGAGAGAGCGAGAGAGAGAGAGAGCAGCAGCACACCACCTCAGCCTTCTCTCTCTCTCCCCTTCTCCTTGATCGTCTCTATCACCACAGAGAGAGGAGCCATTCTTCTTTCTCGCTCTCCTCTCCCCAGTTGCCTCCTCCCCACTGTGTTCCACATTTGCTGCATTACGTGCTTACTTTTAAAAGAGGCAGACGGGCATAAGTAGACGTTGAAGGGGAGTGTGCGTGTGTGGTGTCTCTGTGTTTTCCTCCTCTCTCCCCCAAGAGGCAGCAATGGCTTCCTTGTTGCTGTCCGAATGTGGATTGCGCCCCCTCCCCAAAATTTCGTTGTACAGGGGCATGGGTGCGCCACTGGGGAAGCCATTGGGCTCCCAAGTTACGCTGCCCAAAATAGATCTTTGTCTCAGGAGGAGAGAGGCATTCTTTTTGGGCGGCGGCATCTCTGCAAGGGACAGAGAGTGGGGCTTGGGGGTGAGTGCTCCTCTGAAGGTTGCTTCTGTTTCTGAAGGTGGGGAGGCGGAAGGTCAAAATTTCCCCTCATTCAATCCTGGGGCTCCTCCCCCGTTCAACTTGGGCGAGATCCGGGCGGCCATTCCCAAGCACTGCTGGGTGAAGGATCCATGGAAGTCGATGAGCTACGTCCTTCGCGACATCGTCGTCGTCTTCGGATTGGCGGCCGCTGCTGCTTACTTCAACAATTGGTGGGTCTGGCCTCTCTACTGGGTTGCTCAGGGCACCATGTTCTGGGCTCTCTTCGTTCTTGGCCATGATTGGTAAGTCTCATATTTCTTCTATTGGCTTTCCTTCTTCCTGAGCAATTTCTCTCTTCCTTTCGTCTCACCTGTGCGCGCGAGTGTGCTCTTTAATGCCTAATAAGACGTCCGCCAATTAACTTTGACTAAATTGTTGCAGTGGGCATGGAAGCTTCTCTAACAACCGGACGCTGAATAACGTGGTCGGGCATCTGCTTCATTCATCTATTCTTGTGCCTTACCATGGATGGTAAGTGTTTCTTTTTCTTCTTGATGGGTACAAGCTGATTTGTGCTTTGCTTTATCCTTATGCATGTCAAGACCTTCTACTGTCGTGTATTTGCAATCCTCTTCTTTCGCCAACTTTTCTAGTTTGTTTGGTTTTCTCTGGCTGCTGGATCCATGACTGTTGGCTTTAACTTGTGCTCTGTTAGAGGTGAAATTGGTGCTGAGATTGGTGGTTGGTGAATCAACTGTCTCCGAAAATAAAAGATCTTTTTTTTTTTTTGTGAAATTCAGAGATCTTGCTTCTTTCTCTCAGTGTCCTAATCATTTTTTTCTTTTCTTTTTGACTTCTTTTAAAACTTTAGGAGAATCAGTCATAGAACTCATCATCAGAATCATGGCCACGTAGAAAATGATGAATCATGGCACCCTGTACGTATATAATTTTCTCCCCCTCACACGTTGCTCTACTTCTTTGACTGAATTGAATGTGCAAATGTTATTTTTTTCCTACTTACTGCAATGTATTTTCCTCCAGCTTCCTGAGAAGATATACAGGAATTTGGATGATTCTACGAAGAAGCTACGTTTTAATCCTCCTTTTCCGATGTTTGCATACCCTTTCTATTTGGTTAGTTATGTCATGCTTTCTAGTGTATAACTGACCGATGTGCCTTTCTTCTCCATATGAGCAATGTTCTGACGTTGTTTGCTCTGTGAATTTTATAGTGGGGAAGAAGCCCAGGGAAGACAGGCTCCCACTTTCATCCAGATAGTGCTCTTTTTGTGCCCAATGAGAAGAAAGATGTGATTGTTTCAACTGTCAGCTGGAGTGCGATGGTAGCCTTGCTTGTTGGACTGTCGTGTTGGATGGGTCCAGTTCTGATGCTTAAGCTCTATGGTGTTCCCTATTGGGTAATTTCAAATGCTTTCTCCTTGCCATCAGTGAAAATTTCACTTACAAATAATTCTTGATTTGGTGTAGAAAATCTTACATTTAAACATGTACTGCAGGTATTTGTCATGTGGTTGGATTTTGTGACTTATTTGCATCATCATGGTCATGAACAGAAACTCCCATGGTACCGAGGGAAGGTATGCATGAGCAAAGCAGTTAATTTGGATCTGTTCTTTTTTCAGTTAAATTTAGGTGTTCAATGAGACAAATAATAAGATTTTTTCTTCTGAGGGAACTAGTTGTGCAATGCTACTTATTTACAGCTAGTGTTACACTTCTTGTTTCCAATTGAGTATGAATGGAAGAAGATCAGTGTGGATGTTAGTACTGTCATTCTTCCCATTCTCATTGTACCTTCTTACGTCCAGCTTAATGAGGCATCCCTATCCTTAATGATTAGTTTGGGCATTTGGGAAGCTTCAAAGCATGAAATTGTGCAAGTGTTAGTAGCCGATAAATGTTATTGCAAATAAACAGATCAGTTGGTAAGCAGTGGTTTGTTTAACAATTTTGGTAAATCAGAAGAAAGTTCAACTTCAAAGCCTCTGGACAGAATTACTTGATTACAGTGCCTAGCTCCACCACATGATTCTGTTTCATGAAGTTTTGAATGAACTAGATCCGTTGACTATGAGCTACTCAATCTTCACACAGCTGGATTCACTAAAATCAGACCGATCATTTCACACATTTTTAGGCAGAATGCTTTTTTGAAATAGATTCTAAGCATACGTGTTCTAGTTATTTCACAGGGCCATATCTAAATTTTGTAATATAAGTGAATGAAGTTGACTATCTGTATGAAATCTACTTTCCATGTGATACTGGAGAAAGAGTCGCTGATAATGATATGCCAACAGGAATGGAGTTACCTTAGAGGAGGCCTTACAACACTAGATCGTGATTATGGAGTATTTAATAACATCCACCATGACATTGGAACTCATGTTATCCACCATCTCTTTCCACAGATACCACATTATCACTTGGTGAAAGCGGTAAGCTCCCTCCCTTCCTCTCTCTCTCTCTCTCTCTCTCTCTATATATATATATATATATATATATATATATATATATATATATATATATATATATAGATATAGATATATAAGACCAAGAAGTTTCCAAACGTTTTCTAAAATCGTTCATTTGATTCTCAGACTGAGGCAGTGAAGCCTGTGTTGGGGAAGTATTACAGGGAGCCACAAAAGTCAGGCCCTGTACCATTCCATTTGGTTCGAGATCTGTTGACAAGTTTGAAATATGATCACTTTGTAAGTGACCAAGGAGATGTAGTCTACTATCAAACTGATCCTCATTTTGCAAGTTCCAAGGGCAAATCAGAATAAAGCTACCGCATACGGATGGACCACTGCTTAAGTTGCTAATTGACGAAGTTTCATATTTGATGATGACAAGATATGAACTACGTATCTCAACTATATATCTCAGGTCAAGCATTGCTTGGGCTATATTCCGCCCTTGTATTCCTTGTCAAAATTTACATAGAGATAATGCCTCATGTATGACGTGATGGCAGTGTACTTCTTGTTTTGTGTCAGTTGACAGTGTAAGAGTCGTTCATACGGAATAATACTTGTCCTTTTGATCTGTCCTGGGAAGAGGGGGTTTGCATTTCTTTCTCACACTTGTTGGGCTGGGAGGGGAAAACAGGGATACTAGAATAGGGAAAAAGACCATAACTTGGAAGGAAGGAAAGTAAAGACCAACTTGGCTCTTATGAGGAGACCATCCCTCGGCGATTGTGACAGATTATCTTCAATGCTACACACTCTTCCTCTTATAAAAATATCATCATCCTTGTGCACAGCTGATTACATGAAAATCACTGCAGTCTTAAGTGCAAACTCCAATTCAGCATTTTCAACGAGTTCGTTTCCTGTTTAGTTCAAGACCAGTCCTTAACTTGGCCTGGTTCATCCCATGTTCCCTTGATTGGTACTGCAGGCCAGGTCTGCAAATGGGTTGAATCTGGTATTCCCTTCTCAGTTTTAGCTGAGCAAAACCAATGCTATCCCTGTTGCGGACACCTGTTCGCCAAAAGACCACGGTGACAATGACTAGGTTTAGATCAGCGTCATGTGACCTGTGCAGCTCCATCTCTGATGCGTCACACTGAATGACCAACACCCTTGCTGATAGGTTCTTTTCAGCATTTCATTTGCATGGACACTATTTCTGTATGAAAAGGAGCTAACGGCTTCTGTTTGTCGCATGTGGGGCTACATTAACTGTGGCCAACATTCTTTGGAAGCATTCGTCTCAGAGGCCACGGTCACGGGTCCACCTTTTTGTATGCGAACCAGAGCAGCAAAAGTGGTGTATCTACTGTGCTAAGACAGGAGACTTCCCTTTAACACTGACGACTTGTCCTTGGTCATTGTTATCCCGAATTTAGGATGAAACAGTGTTTTGTGTTGTGGTGTAAACACTAACAGTGAAAATTAGTTTCATGAAGACGACTCATAAAGATGCAAATGGAGATGTCCACACCATAGTTACCTGCTTTTCTAGGAATTCACTTTTCCTGATCTCATTATTTATTTCCCACTTTATTTACCTTCTTCAAATCCTATAATTCAGAACATTTTCCCCCAGCTTTCACTCCCCTATGCTTCCTGTATCCTTTCCATTGATTGGTGACTACTGCTTAAAGAACACTGATTCTCTAAAGAAAATAATTAAAAAACTTGCTAATGAAAAAGATGCCTTTCTGTACAGGTACATTTCATGAACCAATTCTTTAGGTGCCTTCTTCAAGGATTTTAACCCTACACTCAACAGATCGGAGGCAATATGCAATTGCAGTACTTTAAAAAATCAACCTCTTATGTCATTTGAAAATCTTAACAGCTAAAAATTTCGAAACCTGGTAATCGTGTGTTTTAAAAAGTATGATTGGAATGGCTCAAAAGGATTTTCATAGATGAATAACATGGCAATCTAAGAATTCATGAAATTCTGGAAGTTACAAAATTTTATGTGTACAACCAAATAAAACAATTTAAGCCCACTTTGAATGTCCAACCATATAAGTAATGCATATCAAGTTAAAATTGTTGAGGAAGTGCTTAAATGATTGGTGTCAAATATTATCCCATCAGTTGACTAATTGTCATTCACCGAGTCGGCCTAAGGAGCTTCTCTACCAATGCATTAGCAAATAGGGATGTAAACAGTTGGGACTCGTATCAGCTCACATTGAGTCTTCACCAGTACCCTTTAAATTCATGCACGTCCGTAAAACTGGGGGTTGTGCTCGGTATTGTTGTATATATCGATGTTGAAACTGTATCGGTTTGGTCATCCATATGGCCTCCACATGCCCTTATTAGCCTGTTCTTCTTTAAAAAAAAAAAAAAAAATTAAAAACATTTAAATGGATTGGAAAATGAAAAAGAGAAAAAAAATGAAAACCAGTATCAGCACTGGATCGTATCAGTAGGGAGCTGATAACGGATGACTTCAAAACTTCTGCTTGTGCTTCCTAACCATGCACTGGTATTTCGGTACGTGAGCGTGTGTAACAAAACAATTAGCCACCAAGCCATCATATACCAGACTTCATGATAATCCAAATCACTAGCTACCAGACCATCATATATTAGATTTGATGAGAATCATTTGGGCTGTCGATTGCAAGGAAATGAGACAATAGAGATTAACTTGTCTTATTAAACAAAATCCTTTGTCTCCCCCCTCCAACACACACACACACACACACACACACATACACGCATATAAAGTTGGTAAAAATCAGACCATCTAAGACACAAAAACTAAACCCATTAATATTAATTAGTAAAGTTTTTTTTTTTGCAACTATATATATATATATATATATATATATATATATATATATATATATATATATATATATATATATATATATATATATATATATATATATATATATATATATTCTTAAGGGTGACTTGGTAAAAAAAACATACGTTAAGTTAGCCATTCTTTTATTTTAATAATGTTATTTTAATAAAAAAAATGAACTGGTCATATAACATCAAAATTTTGAAAGTAAAATCAATTTTCTTACAAAAATAACTTGAACCATAACATGATTTATATGAAATTAGTTTTTATAAATGCATTAGATGGTTTACGTTTTGTTTGTCACACTTTTTAACACAAATTTAACAGTTCTGATTTTTATCCCTTACCTAAGTGGGCTAGTATTTACCAATATATATATATACAATAGTTAGTTTTTCATGTATAAATATTGTCCTTGATATATATTCAAACATTTTGCTTCTAGCGAAATCCATCTGAACAAGGAACATCAATCATCGCAATGCACGCCCATTTCAGCACAAAAAAATCAAGTATTTACTTATGTGTGAATCTGAACACGTCAACAAAGAAACCTTTCACTGATGTTGAAACAAAACGTCAATGAAGGTCCATTTTCACTGATGGCCGACATGGAAACATTAGTGGATTCAAGTTACATTCATCTTTCACCGAAGTTTGCTGGTGAATTGTTTGACTAAAAATTTACTATCGTTTATGTGGATGTTAGAGAATGTTTTCACTGACAGCCAGTTGGCAGCCGTCAGTGGATGCATATCAGTTTTTACCAACATTTTGAAAACTTTTACAGACGTTTTGCAGACCTTAGACAATGTTGTGATCTCGCTTTCACTGATGTTTACTAGTTAAACATCAAAGTAGATTTTCACTTGAGGAATATGAGAATACACTCACAAAAATTGAATTCTAGATTACACCTAGTTGAAAAATAAGAAATGACTATTTTGTCTTTCAAGTGGATTTCTGAAATTGGCTATGTTTGGGCAAGCCGATTGGGCTAGGATGTGGATCTTTGTCTTAACCTACGGTTAGTCCAAGCAAAACTAAAAACGTCTTCTCGTTTTTAACAAACTAGTAAACTAAGAATATGATTTTGTAACAAATGAGATTTAAAAGGAGAAGACAAATGAAACATGAGGAATAAACTGGGAAATACATGTTCAATAGTTTATAGGTTGAGTTTTGACAAATCGAGCTAGGCAGACCCAAACAAGTAGCTCCTAGATAATATCAATCGAAAACTTGGAGAATTTTAGTGAAAAATGGATTTCAAAAAGCTCCAAACATAAACATGAGAAAAGTGACTAAGTTATCGATGCAGAAGTTAGTGAATCTGCAAACTAAAAATGCATTTTATCATGGATGTTTTGACTAAAACTGAACTAGGATGAGCCAGATCTACTCAGAAGAAGTTGTTTCCAGCTATACAGAATTATTTTGGAATTGAGCCTAGTGATACAAAATAATGTGGTAGACATGGGGGAAGTGACAAACAAACACTTGGGAAACTAAACTAAATTGAACCTAGGGCAATTCTACTAGATTAGAGCTAGGTTTAGGTAATTCCTAGTGCAAAGATTGGTTTATAATAACTCAATTCAGTCAATCTCAATTTGAGCTATACTTGCAAAAAAGGGGAGTGAGGTTGATCTCGTGACTAAGTCTAAACTCTATAGAAACTAAAAATTGAATGTTGACCTCCATGAATCACTAAAGCTAAGCTGAATGGACTATGAAGAATTTGTCCTAAGTTCAGTTTAGGTTGTAGACAAGAGGTCCACTGGTCTCAATCAAGGAAAATAAGCTAGAATGAGCTAAGTTAGGCACTAGTAACCCAACAATGAGGATTCTAGGGCCTAGATGGGGTGCAATGACACATAACCGAGTTTAAAGTTCTTTTTCTATGGTTTTTTTGGGTTAGGGGCAAATGGTAAAATGTACTAGAGTCACCCTAATAAATTAGGAATTTTCCTAGATTTTGAGTGATGATGATCCCAATGCAATATTCTGGTACTAGTCTTGGTCAAGTACCACACTGTTTGAAAATGAGTAGGGCAAGGGAAAATAGTCACTTCAATAGGTAGATAATTTGGAGTGTTTACAATAGTTTCATTTGGTTTTCTAGCTAGTTATGATTTATTTTGGTCATATTATTTGCTATTCTATTTTGATTTTCATTACTCTTTAGTAGTTAGAATCAATAAATCAGTTGTATACTTGTTTAGGCTCTGGCTAGGTGTTTTGATATTTTGTTGGCCATAATTTTCATCTGCGTTTATTTATTTATCAAGTATTGTAGAGTCACATTTGTTGTCCATCAGCTGTTTTTATTCTTGTGTTACAACATATTTTAGGTAGACTTTTTAGTGTTTTGTCTATGTTATCTCATTTGTGCAACTTTCTTGCATCATAGGTTGTTAACTTTGACTTGAAGCTTTTTCTTTTTCATGCTAATAGATTAGCTATTCTTGAAGTAAGCTCTCTTGAGTTTCTTACAACATTTAATTTATTTATTTTTAGTTGAATAGGTGAAACTTGTTGTGTTAAGGCAGTCATAGGGAGTACCTTCTTTGGAGTCAGTTGAGCTCTTGCATTGATTGTTTTGATTTTTGTCATGTACTTAAGTAGTTTTTTTCCTTGCGTGCTATAGGTTAGGCTATTAATCATTAGTTAGGAAGTTA
Organism: Nymphaea thermarum; assembly: GCA_011799765.1. Lineage (NCBI taxonomy): Eukaryota > Viridiplantae > Streptophyta > Magnoliopsida > Nymphaeales > Nymphaeaceae > Nymphaea > Nymphaea thermarum. Next base: position 128,291 of record JAANDH010000650.1, on the reverse strand, counting down.
GGTCTAATTTCAATTTGTTGAAGTTGAGAATTGAGTTATTAGTTTTAAATAGGAAATGTGTTACGAAAATAGAACTTGCAATGGTTTCATTGCCATTGGTTGGATAGGCAGAATTAAATTTTAAGGTGCATTCTTCTAGTAGTTGTAAGTTAGGGTATGCATGTTCAGTTAGAGTGAGTTAATAACAGTTAGGGCCTGTTTAAGTCATTGTGTTAGTTAGGAATTTTTTTCCTTAGCCTTAATTCTAGTTATTATTAGTCTAATCAATAGTTCTCCATTGCCATTGGCCTCCTCTTAATGCTTTCTAGTGTATGATTATTGTAAGCTCTATAATTTTCTATACTTAGTATGAAATTTTTTCCTATCTTGAGTCAGAGCACGTCAATTAGAAGTGTTTTCATTATATGCTAGTGTCTACCTTTAGTTTGATCTAAAGTTTTTGACCCCAATATCAAATAAAGGAAAAAGCTTGTTGACTAGTGGGGTTCTCTTACAACTGGCACCATCCTAGTACCAAGCAGCAATAGTTTTGCTATTCATATAATTTTTTACTTCCTTTCCAATGAAACTCTTATTTTTTCTCAACTAAAAAAATCCAAATTTCTTAACAGAACATCGTCAACTTCTCATCCAAAACCATACCACCTTGTCTTATTTTTGTTTTGGTCTTCCCTTGTGTTGTCATGAGATATTCTTAGTTAAGACATTGTGTCATATTTTTGCACAAATCTTCATTCTCAATCTACAAGCATGGATGAGATAATAACATGATCATAACTAGTTCTATCATTCATTTACTAAGTACATAGAGCTTTAAAATTTAGAGTGTAATTTTGTCTATTTTGTTGAGGTTAATTTATAACTTTCATGCCATATTCCATTTGGAGGCATGGTCAAATCTTTGTTACAGGTGTTCCATGGCATATCATAATGATATTTGAATATTAATTTGCATCTAATACTTGCTTATTATCTAGGGATTCATTAAGATTAGATAGGGCACTCCGTGGGTCTTACACAGGTGCTTAGCTACACTAATTGATATTTTGATTAGTTTGTTGCATTTTAGCTTAGTCCCAGATTATAGATTAGTTCCTTAGAATTAGAGTAGGAGCTTCCTACATTTCTCTTAGGTTAAAACAAATTTTTATATTTAATTTAGAAAAATTGTAGACAATCTATGTGATACCAAACATACATATATGTATAATGTGCAATGGAAGTATAATCTCAATATTGATATTGTTTACACATGTAATTGACATATGACTCAACTAGGCATAGCATTAACAATAAAAAGGACAACTGTGTAATTACCATGTAGCATAATTTGTCCTAAGCGGTTAATTTTCCAGTGAAGCAAGAATAGTTGTTTGCTTTTAAAGTGCCAAAATAAAGAGTATTGGCTTCCACGAGCAAGAACTCAATAAGAAAAAACAAAAAAATAAATTACAAAAACTGTCATTAAGCAATACGAGATATGGCTTTAAGTGCCTTACATTGCCTTAAATAGGTGAGTTACTTACTAACAAAACAAAGTGATAATCATGCTAAAAAAGGTAATGCAAAAGTTTATAGCCAGCCAATGTTTGACAAAGAAAAGATAATGGTTAGTTGCAGGACCATCTAATGCATATTCCTGGCACAAGTATTTCACACCATTTTTGTGCAGTGTCCCGTGGTAGGAGGATTTTTGTATCAAATTCTTACAGCTTAAGATTTATGTTGTAAGGGGTAATGCTTATGATAAGCAAAGAGAGAGTAACTAGAACCATTGTTTGAGCATTGATTATATGATAACTTGCTCAATGACTGATTTAAATATTGGACGTGGAGGAACAGTTGAAATGAGCTATCATTGGATAGGCATCTCTGTACATGATGTTGAAGAAGCTATCCTACATGGTTCATCCCTTAGTTTGTTGGAGCCGGCAACTCGCATAGAGGCACAGGCCATAGCTGAACTCTGAGTGTTCGGCCTTAGGAGCTAGGCCGGTAAGCTAGCCTTGATGATGTTTGTCCAACAAGAGTATTACTTGGAGTTGACAACCTTTTTAGCCAGGTTGGCCACTTTTGGTCTACTTGGTTAGTTTAGTTTAGTAGCACCCTTGTTATTGGCCCAAGTTGCCTTAGTTTTAGCCTCCTAACCTATCTTTCTCTTAATGGATCTCAGACCATATGGAGATATGTCATTTGCATAGATATCATAGGCATTGGTCTCTTAACTAAGGCTGGGTATCGGGCCGGGCCAGCCCGATAAAAATGTCCAAATCTAATTCCGGCAACACTATCGGGCCAGCCCGAGGCCCGGACTGTTTCTAAATGGGCCGGGCCAGGCCGATGAAATATCAGGCCTCGGGCTTGAGTTTATGCCGGAGACCCGGCCCGTCCCAATTATTAACAAGGAGTGGAAATGAAGAGGGAGATGAAGAAGGAGCCGAGAAGTCTGATGGTGGCTAGTGAGGCTTCTCGATGGTTCAGAACGGCAGAAGAAGAAGTTAAGGAAGAAGAGGAGGAAAAACCAGCGGCGGAAAGAAGGTGAGTTCTCTCTCTCCCTCTCGTGCTCTTTCTATTGTCTCCCACCTACCTCCACTTTTTGCCCAGACTCCCTCATTCTCAATCTCTCTTTCTCTCCCCCGCTTGAACTCTCGTCTCGCTCCCTACCTCCATCTTAAATCCTCTCTGCTCTCCCTGTCGCAGGCAGGCTCTCTGCCTCTCTCGGTTTCCCTCTAATTCTTCTCCAGCCTGTCCTTCCCCTTGCAGCTGCACCTCCTTCCTTCCTTCCTTCTTCTTCCAGTACCGGACCGCCACCAATACATCAATTTCTGCCACTGCGACCACGTCACCTACTGATAAGCCGATGACCGCGGTTGAGTTCAGAGCCTTCCCCTTCCCCTGTTCTCCGAAACCTGACCACTCGTCGGCGAAACGATTGCGGGATTTTTGTACGCTCGATGGAGGGGGAAACCACACAGCATGGGTTAACCGGGCTCGCGCCCGAGTCGAGCCGGGTATCAGGTACCCACCGGCTGCCCGGCCCGATGTCCAGGGTTATTCTTAGTGCCATGACAAGCACTAAAAGCACTTTATTTACCATAAAATCTTCAAACTCTGTAATCTCTTATATAGGTGTTGAAAGTGTTGTCCTCTTATTAGTATGAAAAACATTAAAAGCTCATGGTTTGCCATAAGGCGTGAAACCCTTTTTAGGATAATGTCTTTAGACACTTAGTGGTGTGACCTAACCTTATGATCCATAATTGCATTTGCATACATATGGATGAGATATATAAGCAACACCCTGTCCAAACAATCCCTAAATCTATGTAGGCCTGAAAATGAGCACTCGACCCCTTGTGTCTAAATCTCATAAGTGTATTTTTTATGGTATGCAATACAATGGCAGTGTGTATACATGGTTGGGCAAACCACATGCAAGTTGGGAGATAGAGAAATATGCAAGGAATGAGCTGCAACTTAGGGCCAATCATGCTACAGCCAAACGAGGAGCTCAAGACTTGGTGGAATGATGAGGTTGATGGGGAAAAAAAAGAGGAGCTTGACATGCTGAGCTAGAACTAAACTGCAAAATAGACCAATCACGACAAGGCTTGGACAGTGAATGGATCTCACCCTACCATGCTGCACCCTACATTGCATGCTTTCACTAGCAGGCCTGGGCGTCACCACCCAAAACATCCAGGTGGGCCACTAGCTAACTTCCACATGGCCCAATGTGGTTTTTCGGCTCATGGCAAGCTGCCTTGATAGTGTGGTAGACTGGAGCTTGGTGCTCCATCAGGCTTATTAGGATCCTTGCTAGCATGCTCTAGGGTTTCTAGTGGTGCTAGTGTTGAGCTTACTGGAAGGCCGGTTTGGCTTTAGTACTGCCCTTAACTTATGGCCCTCGAATCCAATTCCATTGCCTTTTAGGATAGGGGTTTCTCTATATGGGTAGTACATGCACTTATCATTGATAACAAAGAGCAATACTAAAACTAATTGGTCTACCATAAATTTTTGTTTGGAGAAACTTGTGGCTTGAATTGGCTTGTTTGATGGCTACTAACCTTTCTGCATGAGCTCCATATGTCTGCTAACATCTTGGGTGGCCTTCTCCTTGGCTTGGTTTGCCTCTCAAATTGTTATCTTAACCTAAATCCTTCTATCTCATTGCTTGGGGATTAGGGAGGTCCATATGATGTAGTGGTTGATTAAATACCTCTATCTGAATTAGAAGTTTTTCTTTCTCAAACTATATTATATTCACAATACAATATTTGTGTAGCTACATCCCCCCAAACATTTAGAAAAATAAACAAATAATGTAGAAATGATCCAAGCACTTTAGTTAATATTGCAAAATTAGTTTAACTTATGTGCTATGGGAAATACAATGACTTTTTTATGTTCTAAGTACATAATGCCCTATTATCAGTTGAGAGATAAATTTCTTAACCTAAATATTAAAAGCACAAGAATATGTTATGACATATTGAAATTTATTTGGAGAAAATAAAATATGATGCTATAACAAACAACTTGATTGGCACAAAATTTTATATGCCATCTAGACGATTACAGATGAGAGGTGGACGTATGTCATCATGTCTTTCATGCAATAACAAATCACTTGCATATTCTGCTAAGTTATTCTATGACATCCAAAGTTAATAGAGAAGTTGATAAGCGTTATTAGATTTACATTGAAACATTAGTTACCAAGCCTTCCATACAAAGAAGTTATCTATATAAGATAAACAAAAAAGTTTATAATAATTGTCAAGGGAATATAGAAAGAAATGCTGTCAATCAAAACAAGGCAGTAATTTATCCAAAATCAAACAAAATAATTTCAATTTATTTTTTATAATTACAATTTAGTGATTTTATTTGTCATTTCTTGTAGTCTTCTATTTTTATTTAGATATGTGGTGAAATAAGTTTGAAAGATAGCCTAAAGCTTAATGGTTGTGCAATTGAAATTCTCAATTGAACATGCAATGCAAATGAATACGAAAGAAGGTAGAGTATCTTCTATCGAATCAACACTAAGAAGAGAAATATATTAGAATGTAAGGGATTGAACGGCCTTGTTTATATTCCACAAAGTATCAACAAAACAAAGTATAGTTACTTTACCAATTGACCCAGTAACTTCCATTTATCTTGTAATATATGTTACAAATTCGTTTTTGAAAAACTTCAACAGAGAAAAGGTTATTAGCTCATAACACTTTGATGAATTGAAATTAGAGGTTGAAGAAGAGTCTGCTGCCATATTTCAAAAGGAAAATCTTGAACAATTTAATAAAAAATGAGAAAAGGAAATTGATGGTAAAAAGTTGATATGCTAGAGAATGATGTGGAATTTGAATGAAAACACGAATGTAAACATGATGAATTTGTCACATTTTCATTTGTCACTTGTATTGAATAAGTTTATTTTCTGATGTAAAAGACTTTAAAAGATCATTTCCTAATCATTGCCGTATTGGACTACATGTTTTTGTTAAAAAGCATACTTTCTTTAGTTTCCTGATTTTTTCTTTTTTTTTTTCAACTTCTCTGTTTCTATTTTTCTAAAAGTATGTTTTCCAACTTTACATTTCAATTATGCACTTTACTATATCGGTCGTACGTAATATGATTTGACCTACCTAACTTTATTACAAATTTTTTATTTTTTGGCCTTATATTTCATGTCTAACTATTGTCATGAAAATATAGGCTACATTATGCACTTTACAACATTGGTTGTACCCAATTTGACCAAATCCAATTCCTCATGTTTCACATACACTAGAAAAGAAAAAGGAAAAGAAGTAACCCTCACCAGTGGACCACTGGCGAAAGGAAGAAAGTGTCTCGATGGTGGATAGGCATCGCGTACTTCCTCCTTACCCCCTTCTGTCATTCCACAAAAAAGGGGCAGTCCCGACAGCAGGAGGGAGAGAGAGAAGACACATGAGATTAATAGGCGACAAAGAATGGGCAGGGAAAAAAGGAACACACAGGCCGTCTGGCAGCTGCATCAAGAGTCAAGTTTCCTATATACATATAAAACATGTTTGGATGGTATTTAACTTATTGCAGCACCAACCCTGTTTTCGCTTACTTTTTCAATCAGGGGAAGCAATCGTGTCTGCGTCACATACGTTAGTTTATGGAAAATAATTAATTTTAGCATATTTTTTCCTTTTTCCACATTTACTAAGTTAATGATTTCTTTTACGAGCTTATTTCTCTTTTCCATTTTTTGTATTTTAGTAGATTATATCTACTTAAATTCATTTAGGTCCTGAAATCATTTAGGAGAGTTTCCCGTCTCTCTCCCTCTCTCTCTCTGTCTCTCTCTTGAAAGTCAGCATCATGCATGTCACTTTCTAAGCGGGGAAGAATGGAAAGAGCATAGTATTAGGTTGCAGTTGACAAACAGATCAAATCATCATTTTCTGTGGAATTGGCAGCCATGTGGAAGCTTGGTCATGAATTGCTTGCTGTAAGTATAGTCAGGCTAAGTTAGTCTTTTGACAGCAGCCGTGTATTTCACAATCTGGCTGGTCTACTAGATACCTCATATAGGTTGGTCTGGTTGAAGCCCTCAGCTCGAAGAAGTCGTACACAATGATAGATACAGCAGGAACAATACATACCATATACATAGCTGATACAATAAATCATAGTCTCTTCTATCTACATACCACTGCCCCACATTTATTTCCCCAACCTGTACTTGGAGCAAACAATGGCCAGGGTAATAATGTTGTTTTCTCCACGAGGTGCCACCCTTGCAGCTAGCCATCTATGCAGGTTGTCCTTCGATCCTACATTTGTTTCAACTATAAACTGCCAAAACTGAGTGGCATTTTACAGGAAGTGTTACGGTCATGAGGTCTATCCTCGATCTAAAGTAGCAGCAGCAACTTCAACGAAAGACTATACTGGCAGAGAAGTTGGAATGCCATGCTTTTGAAACCATTCTGGCATGTGGTATTGTTCATAAAGCAGAGGCCGCACATCCTTTTGTATAGCAAGTTGTTCTAGTAGTGGAAGAATAACCTGTATTAGCTGTTGCAGAAACAAATGTTTATAAGATGAGTAACCTAATCCAGTTCTGTTACTTATGAATAATGATTCAATTCACCTGCATGTCTTCAGGCTGTCCTGCTGAAAATGGAACACAAGGTATTCCATTTAGAGGTTGCAATAGAAAGCTAAAAGGATTGTTGTCAACGATGACTGTACGAGCAAGGTCTTTGGATAAACATGTAAGATCCTTCACATGTTCTCGGTATTTCCTGATTCAATAACCATGAAGACTTCTATCAGTTCAATAATTAACATTCAAGCAACAATCAAAAGGCATGAAAATATAGAAAGACAAGGAAGATTTAGTCCATATTGCAGTCTATATGGTGCAAGTCAAAGAGTTCTAGTATTAACAACATCATAAGCTGATCAACTTAACAGGTAAATCAAAACCTTTGAATTAAACTGGTGAAGCAATCACCACTTAAAAACACATTGTGAAGAAACAGAAATGGTGCTCATAAAGACGGCTGAAACTTTGCCAGGAACTTACGTGCTAATTGTTGCAGGACGGTAAAGCCGAAGGGAGATTCTATTGCTAACATCTATTCTGTCAATAAGTGGCCTGGCATAGCCTGAGCGTTTACAAGTGTCAATAAGAGGATTAAGGAACCAAAAAAGCACATAGTAAATGTTCTGTGTACCTTCAAGTCCAGCTGTGAAAAGCACAAGCTCCGCAAATTCACTTGTTCGTGCCAAAAACTCATGCAGGCCAGGACGTTCAAATACAGTGATATGATTTACTCTGGGCTTTCCTTCACCATCCTTCATCAAATAAATTGCATACGACACTTCCATCAGATAAAAAAGACATCTGAATGCATGCATCAGAACACTTGCTGGAACTGCTAATGGCAGAGAGAAATGATGCCATAAATAAATTGAGTACATCACTCAGGCAGCCCACCCTAGCTTATTCTTAACAGTGTTTATTCTAATAATGGGGCCATGGACTGACTTTATGGACAAAGAACATTTTGTGAGTGTCCAATAAATCTGCCCCAACTATTGGAGCAGATTCATGGAACACTAGATTCTAGAGCTCCATGAATTTGCTCCAATTTTTAGGGCAGATTCATTGGACACTTACAAACTGTTCCATTGTCCAAATGCCCCATACGGGTTCAACTTGTCAACCCCAGACAGATGGTTTCGTTTTTTCCCCTAATAACTTTCAAAATGCTGCAGTAGAATTATGCATCAACTTGTCATTATGACAGGATCAGTAGTTCAGGAAAGGCTTGTCCAAATTACACATTCAATAATGCATGTTTCAATCTCCAATGTGAATAATGCTAAATATGATTTGCCCTTCAAAAGAGAAATATGAAAAACCAAGATGACATTTCAACATCTCTCAAGGAAAAAAAATATTGTTGGACAGCTATGTCACACAAGTACGGGTGCTGGTGCAGGTACTGACCATTTCAAAAACTTGGGTACGGGGGTACGGCCGTGTATATATATATATATAAATAATAAGAAATACTTAGAAAATATGTATCAAAATAAAGAAAATACATCGACATAAACAAATAAATAACATAGAAAATAATATCAACGGCTCTTGCAGTAGTGTGTTTAAGAAACCTATGAAAAACTTTAAACATATGAACAACCAAGCAGCCCCCTAATCAAATATGAACATCAATCGAATTTTCACATCCAAAGAATAGAATAAGAAGGAAGGTGAAAAAAATTAAATCAAAGTAAAATTAAGCAGTTTGGATTTATAGGTACCCAAGTGTCAAAGTACCCATTTTGGGTACGGGTATGGCGACACGGGTACGTGGACCTTATTGAAGTACTCATGTGACTTAGTTGGACAGCTTATTCAAACCCATGAAAGTGAAAATGAAACGTGAATATTGCACATGCTTGATGTTTGTGCAAGTAAACATTTGCACCTTCCACACACACCAACCTTGTCAACAGACACACACTCCAGCTCAAACCATTTTAATCCAGCTTCAGTTGCTTGATCACGAACAGAACCTGACAAGCTAGATGTCTCATAAGCACACACCAGAGTCTCATCCAAGTCTAGCACCACCTGCCAATTTTCCAAAATCACGTACTGGGAAAAGTAAAAGAACAAAAAAAGAAAAAAGAACAAAATTATAGCAAAGCAGGAGTTGCATGTATCAGAAAATATAGAAGCACATAAAAAATGACAACAAGAACCTTGTTTTTTTTAAATGGAGGTTATTTAGATATTCAAGATCTGATTTGGATAAACGCAGAAAAAAAAAAGCTGATCAACTAAAGCACCAAAATTAGATAAAACATATTTTGGATAGACTCAAGCGCATGTAAAATGTTAGGCCAATTCACAGGGAAGAAAAGCTTTCATCTGTTAAATACGCATTTCAAGCAACTTCGTATTCTCAAGCTTCGTAAGGGTAAAGAAGGCACCCATACAGCACAAGCAAACATACAGACATCCTATATTCATGATTTTATTCAGTAAAAGAGGAATGAGAAAAGAAAAAGATCAGTGACATGCAAGAAACAAATTTTCCGATATGAACAAGTTCCAGGTTGGCTTGGAAGTCCGAGTTTGCAATGGATACTCCAGCCCGTTCAAATTGAAGAGCTAATAAAGGGGTGGAACCACAACTAGATTTTGAAATTTTACACTTGAGCTATGAATAATGTTGGCCAGCTTGAAGAGTACCTAAACAAGTCCCACAATTATGAAAAAGGAAGCATGGTTGATTTCTTTTGGTTGGTTACCTTAGCAGCTTTAATAAGGTCCTAAGGAACTGGTTGCCAGTCGAAGGCTATCAAATGTTATGTAAAGAAATCCACCATTACAATTTCAACCTCTGCCATTGCCTAATAGCTCAGTGTATTTGACTGCGTGGATAACTTATGGAGGGTTTCTGTAAAACAACAAGGATTAAGACGATTTCAAATTACACAATTTGGATATTCAATCTCTACACTCCATACCCTTTCACTGATGAAACCATTCCAATTTTACAATCCCATAGTCTCCACCTTATCCTTCCACAAAATAAACTATTGTAACTAGTCCAATCCCAAGAAGCTTAGCTATAGTATTGTACAGGTTACGCATCTGATGCCAATATACAGACTGTTAATTGCATGATGGTTGTGTAAGTTCACAGAAACAACATGAATTGCATCAGCGAGGGTTTCCATGTGTTTGCATTTGTTGCAGGAAAAATTAAAAGAGTCATGCTAGCCTAGGAACAAAGCATTATTATCACAGAAACCAGATTAAATAAAAACAAAGAACAATCATGTAGCATTCAAAGCCAGTCATCTTACAGTCTACAATTTTAAGGCATCACCAATAATGCTGTCCATGCTAAGGTCCTCCCAGTCTGTTTGTATCACTCATTCAAGCTTAACTCTTACTAAGAATATTCATGGACTTTCCACACACAATAGAATGCAAAGATGTAATATCTCACTGTTTAATAGGCACCAGCCTCAAAAGGACAGAAGAGAATCATGATCATTTCAAGTTTCAATATCAACCTAAATTTAATAACATGGGGACACTGACGTCAAAAATCTCTAGACATACACACAAAAATTGTTCCCCGGTTCAATTTTTGTGATATCCTTTTCAGGTACTTTTGGAAAAGCTGTTTTCTTGTCTCAGAAACCCAAAAAATTAAAGAATAGGACATGAAAATGCTGAATAGAAATTATTTACGCTTACACACTAAGGAGTTTCAAACCGAGCAAAACAAGCTTTCACCAAGTCAAACCGGGTCATGCCAAGTTACAAGCATAAAAAAGTCCTCTTATTGGGTTGACCCAGTAAGGGCTGAGTCAACCGTGTCAATGAGTAAACTCTGCGAGTTCCAAAACACTGCTGGGAAGCAGCAGTGCAATAGATCATCTTTAAAATAGACAATGGTCAGCAGATCTGCTCTCTGAAGCTAAGAATCTAACTGGTTGCCACTTAAGTTAAGAAGATAATATCCTACTAGGACATTCTTTAATTTTTCTTTAATACAGTGACACAAGGAAATTACTGAATAGCCTGCTGAGATATTTCCATTTAGTGTTGCACAGCAGATCCTAAAGCATATTGGCTTTAACAGATGATTATGGTCCACAAAAGATCCATTACGTAACCTACCTTCTGGTGGAGACAAGTCAATAAGTTAACGTTCTCCCCCTCTCTCATTCAGTTCCTTAGATATTTTATTGGCTTGGGAGTTGAAGAGTCCTGGAAAGTATTATGAATTCAGTTGCAATCCTTCTGAAACATGACATTCACCATTGTCATTTGAACTCGCTATATTCTGAAGAGAACTAAAATGGCCACCCATCTCCTACACAAGTTTATTGCCTACACAGGCATAGTCTAGGCTCTTGATGGTAGGGACTGAGAGACCCCATTTACAAAAAACGAACAAGATCTTGCTGGCTAGATGGCTGTTTTGGTGCATACTGGACATCATTTCTATCTGCATATCTCTCCAGTCGCCGCTACTCCACCACAAATTCTTTGGGATCTTCTCATTAGAGAGATGATGTAACAAACATTGATGCCTAATATATCTATCTTAGAGATGAGGTAAAATAATGACAATATATCATCAACTAATAGTTATGAGATCTATGAAGCTGATCCTTCAGAAGATCTTGTAAGCCCATCTTACCTGGTCGACAATTGAACCTCAAAGGAGAACATCTGGAGTATAACTAAATCTATAAGAATTTTATTACTCGTCATCTGTTAAGATATATACCAATTAACTAGGTTTCGACTGACAGTTACAACCAATAAGTCCAATAATTTGCAATGCCTATGACTAAGCCATTCCAGAATACACACTCAAGAATGGAATTTTGTTGCAGCAAATTGAGTTTGTTAAACCAATGATATGTTCACCGAATCAGCTTCGGCAGTTGAATCAATCTGTGTGCAGACGTTGGTGCAGCATGGGCGCGGCTGCCAGTTCTGGTGTATAAGTCAATTACATATATATGTTTTGTCTACGTATATGTAAGAAATTACACATTGCATACACATATATAAATGCACATATAGCCATTGTGGCACCTGTGCCTGTGCTCATGTGGCATAGCCAATGATTCAGCAAATACGAGTATCCTGGCATATAAATCAAGCCTGACATGAGCAGTGAACCACACATCACTAACATGACTGAATATGACTCAGAGATCATACATTAAAAGTTTGAAATCAATAAATGAATATTCCATGAGCATGATGGTATACCTCACCAGATGGCGGGAGCCCTCTACATCTCAGTATTGTCAGTCTCGGTTTTCATACAGTTCCATTCTGCTGGCTGATGAGGCCCATCCCTCAACCAACATCCTCGTGTATCAGCACTTATTGGCTTATTTTCCATTTTCTTATTTTTAAAAATAATTAATAAATATTTATAACATTTAATAAATAAAAATGCTTAATATTTTAAGAATCCTATCATCCAAAACCAGTTCGGTTTGCAGCCAATATGATGTGTATCGGCCCATAAGGGACTGATGTTGCCAACACTTCAAAAACTAAACTTCGACCATCAGATGTTACTTTCTTCTCAAGGAATGAATTGAATGATTGGGTAATTTCAACAAATTTAAATATATCACCCATCTAAGTAGCAAATAGGTTTGCTGTCAATTGGCAACTACTTTTCCAGAGATGGATCCTTAAATCATTCCAAAACAAAAGTTTCTCTCCCTGATTTATATGAGCAAAAATGAGACTGCAATAACCCGATCTAAACATAGATTTGGAAAGTAAGAGATCAAAGCTGGGCCTTGAACGGCATCAACTACATCCGATCAAATCTTCATCAGTGAAGGAAATTTTCTGAAAGGAAAATCAAATAAGGAAACAAAAAATTGATAAGGAATAAGGTAGATGGTATTAATACCAGTTTTCTGTTGAATATCGCAAGACAAAATCCACACTCAACCACCAAATTGTGGAGAAAGTCCATCAACCTACTCCTAAAGCACCACATCCTTCTCACGGATCGCCTTTAAAAAATAGAAAGAACCCAGCATGACTCACCACCAGAGCGACCAAAAATTAAAGCAGGAACCGTAACGAGAGCTCAACTTCTGAACTCACAAAATGCGAAATTGCTTACAGAAATGAACAAAATGGACGAACCAAAATCGGGTCAAATATTTGGCACAATTCGCAGCCATAACAAAGTAAAGCACTGGCAGGAATCACAATAGAACTTCAATCACGAAAAAACAAAAAAAGGAGCTTAATTCGTCAAGTTACGAGAGATCTGATTCACGAACAGCCACAAAATTATTTGCTAAAATGGTTGAAGAAACAAGAGAAAGGAAGAAGGGGGTGTTGAAGCGCACACCGTTAGCCTGTCGATGGGTTTGTCCTGCGGGAGGTCAGAAGGAACATCATCGGACTGTATGTCGACGGGGAGGGGCTTGAACGGAGGGAAGGACGGGGAGCAGAGCAGCGACTGCCGAAGACCAAAAAAGGCGAGGACTCGGCCGAAGGAAGGCGGCCCTCGGAACAACTGGAGGAAGATTTGGAACAGAAAAGAGAACCAATTCAGAAGCGTCCTCCACACATGGAAGGTGCCCGTCGTGCAAACCTGCGCCTCCGCCAGTTTCCCCATAAACGAATCAACGAGAAAGAGAGAGAGAGAGAAAGAGAGGGAGAGGACTTTCAAGGCATCATGGGAGAGAAGGGAAGAGAGAAAGGTGGACGGAAAAGTATGTTGATGATGATTATGCTTGTTTGTATGGGCCAATCAAACGACTGTCTTCTTTTAGCTGTCCTTCGACCCCGGCGTGGGTCCAACGCCTCCTCCTCCATATTCCTTGTCACTCACATCAAAGCTCTATCTTTTTCTCTACCCAGACAGACAGAGGGGTCGTCTCTCTACCATTATGTGGACAATATGCTGTATGATGAAACGCTGGATATGGTGGCACTGACTTCAAGGTTCCAGCAGGATTGTACAGTTACACAGTAACATCATTTTGCACCATCATTTTCTCAGCTGGATTCAATTTGATTTGAATCAGCTTATGTATTTAGCTGTCTTTGAATCACCAAATACAGTTAAAACTATCGTTTGATGTAAATAAGCTGGTCTCTTCAAAGACATCCGATAAAATTTGAATGATATCGAAAACATTAGCATGGCCCGGTACAAGGTGGCATGCACAAATATCAGGGGTGAAGCCCCGGGCCGGCCATAACCACTCCCTTCCCCTTTCTCAAATTTTTAGTAGTTAATTTTGTTATAAAGTTTGTATTTGACCCACGTGAAATTTTGAAAAAAAAAAAATTGTAATTCAGCTCTTATAAAATTTTTGAGGATATAATTCGGCCCCTCTAGACAATTAGTTCTGCGCCTCCATACAATAAATAGGTATATCAACGGATCACATTCAATATTAGATATATACTTAATCATATCTGGTTTTTTTTCGGTAGATTTGAATAGAAATAAAGAAAAGTTATATCCAAATACAAAATTTGAATCTGATCTGAATATTTATGTCTGAATCTACATTTATTGATTTTCAAAATGTAAGAGCATTTGGATATAAGATAGTTATTTCAAACTAAATCTGAGTACAAATATGAATCTGAATCTGAACTCGATCAGATATTTACATATCCAATCTGAGTACAAATAGGATCGAATTTCATTTCTTGAATCTGAATCTAATATACTTTCTTAATTGAATACTTCTTTCTCTTCATTTTCAACTTTGTTTTTGAACACTTCAAATCAAATATCTCCCCGAGTGCCTGCAGCCCATCTTGATTAACCCTCTTAAATAAATGTTGGAGAAAAATAAAGCTTATTTGAAGCCTTTCTTATGCAAATTTAACTTTTCGGCCCAAGGTCCAGGCTGTGGCCGTGTGAGGACTGACATCTCGTGCATTTATGAGGCCATTAAACTCGGCACGAGCGAAGAGAGAGAGAGAGAGAGAGAGAGAGAGAGAGTAGTTGATTGGTCAAGAGTTGGACATTAGAACCAAAGAACGTGGACCCACGTGGGTCACCACCAGTTTTGTAGGTTTACAAGAGTCGTGTTCATTAGTCGTCGACTCGTCGTCATCCTTCCCATATATCATACTCGTCAGTTAATTATTCACGTATGACTCGTTGTGGTAAAAACTAGAAAGTGTGTTGTGGTAAAAACTTGAAAGTGTTGCCTAAGTATTGGGGGATGGAGTCAAGAGTTTTTTGTGTTTGAGACTAAATTATAGTTTCAAAATTTTATCAGGGACTGAAAAAAAAATTTAAAATTTTTTATATATATTAAACTAAAACTTTTTAGACTTACACAAAAAATTTTAAAATTTTTAAAATTTGAGGGGTCCCCTGTCGGCCCCTCCTTCTCTCCTCCCCTACTTCATGACAAGTACTTCATGACAAGTGAGTATGGAAGTCACTTTTTTCAGCTTATTCATATCTGATAATGAGTGAGCGAGAGGTTTTATACCCACTCATGTGTTTGGACGAGGCTTAAAAGCATTGCTTCCTACCTTAAGGTTTTGGAGTGCATTAGAGCTTAAGCGGGTAGTGGGTTGCTTTCTACTCGATCGAGCATACCTCACTTTCAATGGCTCAAGGGACCAGCGCCCACGAGAATCAAAGTAGAAGTGCAGTGTACATGGTTGCCCTTAAAGCATTATGATAACTAACGATAAGCTTGAACATGACGGTGAATTTTTTGTTGTTGAAGGGCAGACTTCTCCATTGAACTATCAATCAAATTTCAAATGAGTAAATATCAATTTGGAGTTCTTGCTTTTCGTCGTCATGTGGGTCGAAATTTCCTTGTTGAAAGCTAGGCTTGAGCTGTGTGGTTGGGACAGAGTCTAGTTTGTTTTTGCTCAGGTCGGCTTCGATCGTACGATAGGGAGCTCGAGCTAATCCTTCCCATAATGATATAGGTAGGCCCCGCTGGCTAATGAGGGTGCATTGAATGACCCGACGGAGGTTTAGGTACTTATATTTTCGTGAAATTCTAAAACGAGCCTCATATTTTTTTATTTATTTCTGATATGGGGTTTATGATTTCTGTTTTCCGCAAGCCTCATATTCAGTACCTCATTTTTTTGGATTCAGAGTTGGGTCAGACTCATTTTGTGATTTCAGATTCGGACAAATATGGTTCATGGTACATCAGATTTGAACAATGACATCCTAGCTTCGGGTTTCCTACGGCTTTAGAAATGCATGCCCCGTTTGAGAATAGAGTAGAATGGTTTTACCTAAATACAAATTCATTAGCTTGACAACCAGATGCAATTAATTATATGTATAATTATGTCCATGAACTGCATGTTGCAGATGAAACAAAACGCTTCATTAATTATATATATGGATATGTCCATGAAATGCATGTCGCACATCAAACAAATTATTTCGACTACTTATTTGGCACAAAAACATTTGGCTCGTCAAGCAGTCCATTAGGCTTGACACATAATTCATTTTCTCTTTTAGGGATGTTAGCAGATCGGATTGATATACTCTTTAATCATATCCGCCTTTTTAGATCGGATTGATATACTCTTTAATCATATCCGCCTTTTTAGATATTCATATAAGAATAAAGAAAAGTCATATGTGAATCTGAATCCAGAATCTGATTTCACAATCTGAATCCGATTTTTACATTCATACTGAATTTGAATCAAGTTTTCAGCCATATTTAACTGACTTTTAAAAGGTAAGAGCATTAGAGATATGATATCTATTTAAAACTAAATTCAATCCAATTTGAACCCATATCCGAATCCACATCTGATCAGATATTTATATATCTGAATCCAAATCCGGTCATATATCATTTTTTAAATCCAAATTTGATCAAACTTCTTAATTGGAAACTTTTTTTTTAGGTATCTGATTTTTCCACAACGGTTCATCAGATATCCAATCTAAATTGAATATATTGACATCCCTGCTCTCTCCAAATTTCCTAGGAAAGAAAGGTAAGAGAGAATATAGAGGGATGAGTGGGCATCTGGATTTGATGGCCTTCTAGCACTAGAAGGCCCAGACTGAGCTCCACATCATATTGCCTCAAGTTATATGAAAAGGGACAGCAGATTGCAAGGGCTGAGAGAAGCAGAGATGAGTTGGTGGCAGATAACCATTGGTGAATATGCGTAATTAACTTCTGAAAATTGGGTGCTAAGAAAGCTCATGGCCCGGGGTGGCCGGGGCAAGGGGAGGCAAGGGCCAGGCCCATCATCGGATTTAAAAAAAAAATCAAGTTTTTACTTGTAAAATATTTTAAAAAATTAATTTAAACTGTATAAACTTTTTTAAAAATTATATTTGGGATCTTATTAAAATTTTGAAATTATAGTTCGACGCAGGCGACAAAAAAATCCTAACTTCTGCCCTGCTCATGGCAGCAGATGGGAAAACCGATGGTAAAGAACAGAACAGATGGTGAAGGCGGCAGAAGAATCATGGCGGGAGTCAATAATAGGCGCTGGAAGATGACACCAAGTCTAGATTGAGAGGAGTGGAAGTCCTTTAGGCTGAGTAGGCAACCAAAAGTTTCAAAGCACTTGGGAGGTTAGATTTGATTGAAAGAAGGCCGTTCCCACTTCTGAAGCATGTGCAATATTTTTGAAAGGAAGGAAGCCTACCCCATCAGCCTTTTTGTTGCGCAGATCCGACCTCTAGGGTCTATTGCCAGCAACTGATACTTGAATTGTCTTCGAGAGAATATTAGAAAAATAACAGAGAATTCAAACTTGAACTATGTTTCCTAAAACAAAGACACCAATATTTCTGACTTGCTTGTTTGCAAAAAAAATTAACTCTCAAGCCTTAAAGTATTTGATATATCTAATGTAAGTAGTCTGACTGTTGATTCTTACAAAATGAATTGCATGTTTAGCTTTCATAATAAAAGTTCTGATAAAGCTGAATGTAACAGCAGTCAGCAGCAATAAGTCTGCCAACAATATTCTGCAACAAAGAGAAACTGCCGGCCTCCATTCAAAAGGGAACAATTCAAGTTATAAACGCTGATAACGATCTGAGTGTTACGATTATGATATGGGATCCACCAAACAGAATAAGAAATCTGGTGCTCTCAAAAACGATGCCTAAAGATAAGCTATGGTTAGAAAATTTGTTTTGTAAATTATTTTCCTGGAAACAAAAGTATGAATAGAGAAGATAAAGGAAACTCACACGCCTAGCTTTTGAGCTGTGTGAGTACCATGTAGGGATGTCAATGGGTCGGATTCGAGTCGGATATACTTTAATTGTATATGCATTTTTTGGATAATCACATATTCAGATTCAAATATGAACAATGGAAACTCATATCTGGATCCAAATCCAAAATCCGATTTAACAATCAGAATCTGATTTGTACATTCATATCCGAATCCAAATCCAAATTTTGAACCGAATTTGGCTGATTTTCAAAATGTAATGGCATTAAAAGTAAATCTGATGTGAATCCATATCTGAATTCGACTGGATATTTATGTATATCTGAATACAAATCCGAATCCGATCAAATGTCATTTCTTAAATCCGAATCCGGTCAAATGTCATTTCTTAAATCCAAATCCGATCTAATTTCTTAATTGAATATTAAATTTCTTCCATATCCATTTTTTTGTCGATCATATATCTGATCCAAATCAAATATATTGACATCCCTTGCACCGTGGATGTAGGATTAAAAAAATCCAAACCACGTTAAAATTTTTCTTCTCATTCTTCTTCTTGGGATTAGAGCTCCCTCAGATAATTTGAAGGCTGACCTAATGGGGCCCCAAGACAATCCTCATGTCCACCTGCTCACTGTGCATGGTCTTAGTGTCGGCTAATCCTTGGCCACTACTCGCTTTGTATATCCATATCATCAATAGATTGAAAGCAAGCTATCGAACTACACACAAGAAGGGGTTAGAGCGACATACTACTTTCTAGTAAATAAGGGTCTCTTGCAGACCCATGGAAAGTGAAAGGGGAAGTAATAAGAGATCCAATTTAAAATATTGAGAGTTGCTTTTATTTGTTGAATATGAACAAAGAATATATATATATATATATATCAACTTCCTAACAAGAATGCTTAAACAGGCTAACACAACTGCTTTTGACCAACAAAGAATAGATCAAGTTCCATGAAGGAACTCTCCGCTCTTAAAGTAGAGATAGATAAAAAAAAAAAAATCTCTGATTAACCGTTGTCATAGAACATATTATGCTCCTACATGACATTAGATTCCTGCCCACTTCCAGAGACAGTTGGATTTCAACTAGCCTTATTTGTCATTCTACCCTTCACCTCCTCCCATTTTTAAGACTCTATTAATCTACCTATGAGAAACCCTCTGTAGAAATCCTAAATTTCTTACAAGTCAAAATGACCATTCTGCCCTTCAGAATGTGAATCTACACTAGTTTTCAAAATGGAACTCTAACAATATAGGCCAATTATCAAAACATAACTCCAAGAAGTTCATTAGGGAACTAGAAACTTAGACCTGGATGACCTAGGTTGTTGTCACTTTGAAAGTGTTCTTTTTAAACCTGCTACCTGCCATTTTTTGCCCTAAAATTGATAGTTTCTTTCTGAATTCTAGGAATCGCCTAATACCTGCCATTTTCATGATTGGAATGCTTACAAAGAAACAAAAAACAATTAAATATATGTCAGTAAGGTACTTTATTCTTGCAGAAGTGCTATACAGGCGTGGTTTGGTTTTAGTACCAAATACTCTGGGTACTTTGATGAAGATGAGCCAAAGGAAGTCATCAAAGAGTCATATTGAGGAGACTATGGGGCATCAAAGAGTCATATTGAGGAGACTATGGGGCCATGTCGGTTACCAAACCCTCACCAAGTAAATAGTTCGAGTAGGATATTATTGGCCTATAATGCAAAAATATTATTACCAATTTGTAAAAAGATGTAAAAAATGTGAGATGCATGCTCCAATAATCCATGCAGTGGCCTTTCACTTGCATTCCATAACATCTCATTGACCATTTTCAATTGGGGCATTTAACCTAGTTGGACCAATATCCCCTACAACTTCTAACGGCTATAAGTATTTTCTTACTACAACAGACTATTTTACCAAATGGGTAGAAGTCGTGACGCTCAGGAGAGTAGAAGGGCGTCATGTAGTATCATTCATTCACAAGCATCTTCTTTGTAGCTTTGGAGTCCCATATGAGATAGTATCTGATAATGTGACTCATTTCAAAAATGAAAAGACGAGACAATTATGCAATAAATACCGTATCACACACAATTTTTCAACTTCTTATTACCTCTAAGGTAATAAGTAAGCAGAGGCCACCAATAAGATCTTGATCTGCATCTTGGAGCAAATAATGAAAACTGAAAGAGATTGGCATGAAAACATTTATAACGCGCTGTGGCCATATTGCACCACTATGAAAACAACAACAAATGCTGCCGTAGAGGAGCTAATCTACAGAATAGAAGCGGTTCTGCCATTACATGTATTCAAATATGCTTTGAAGTTTTCTTCTCTTATAGAGCTTCCTCTAAATTAATATCAGCAGAAGAGACTAATCTAGCTCGATTTGTTAGATGAAAGGAGGCTAAAAGCAGCTGAGCACACTAAAGCGTATCACCAAATAGTGGTTAGGCAATTTGTCAAGTCAGATATTGAGAGACATTTCAAAGTGAATGACTTAGTCCTACAGTTTGTGGTATATCTCAAAGCACGACCGTGTAGTAAGTGGGCACCAAACTGGGAAGGCCCATATGTTATTAAGGAAGTCTTGCCTCGTAGCTCATACCAGTTAATTGAAGCTAATGGGATGGAACTTTCCAATCTTGTTAATGTTCTTCATCTCAAGAAAGTCTAGACTTAGTCATCTTGTATTCACCTTTCAATCAATGACAAATACTTTTGTTTTTCATATTTGATCTATTATCCATTTGGATTTTCCTTAGTTTTTGTAAAACGTAACAATTACACTGGGGCATTTTTTTAATTGTTATCACTCAAAGCTCGAGATCAACCCATACAGGTAAGAGGTTAAACCTATAATGCATAGCAACCCACTCACGTAAAGGGTCAAACCTAAACTCAATTTTTCCCAAACCCATGCAAGCAATGGGTTAACCTAGCACCAAGCTCAAGTCACCCATTCAGGTAAGGGGTTAAGCCTAAAATGTCACTCCAAACATGTTTGGTTTGAAAAATCTAGTGTGTTTATCTTTGCCACTAAGTGCGGCTAGTGCTGGCTTAGTAACAAAGATTGACATCTATTATCACCTCAAATTTTTCCACAAGGACTATATTCCATTTCATTCAAATGGAATTCTCAGTTATTTTGGATATTTGGATCTAATTTTGGACCCCATGCCCAAACTCTAGACCCAAAACAAACTTATATATCCATACCCAAGTTCGATTCACGACCACTCGATCCAAAATGTATACATGGGCCCATATCTGAATAGAAACGTAAGAAAGATTCAAGTCCAAAATCTAATTTTAGACCAAGGTTCAGATCCAAATCCGAATTCTGGATCTAAAATGCAGACCTTAATCCGAAATACGAATCCAAAGTCTATAACTAAAACCCCACGAATGAAATTAAGTCTAGACTAGGAAAGCAAACCCATAAAGCCGCTCTCTGATCTAAATTAGATCTAAAACCAAAATTTAGATCCAAATCGAGAATTTCAATCTAAAAATCCAAAGTTGAGACCAAAATAGAAAAATTTTGATGCAATCGAGCGCCAACGTGCATGCACAAACCTTTGATAAGTTCTGTATCTCATTCTTGTGCCAAAAATGTGTTTTGAGATTAAACCACTCGCATAATCCTTGATCCAAGCCTCGGGCACTGACTAGAATATGTCGACGACCAATCAAACCCAATATGGATCTACAACGAGCCCAAAATCACTCAAAACAGACTTTGCCCTTTTGTAACAAATTCAATTTTTTCCTTTAAAGCACACACTAAAAAAATAAAAAATAATTTATATATTTTTTTTTATGAATATTGGTTCAAAATGAGCCAATAAGAGTGGCATTTCACCCCCCTTGAACTCAGCATGCTTCCACGAGCTTCAGTGCACTAGCACGTGCTCCCATGCATGGCAGGGTCGCGCCTGGCAGCACTTGCGCGTGTCCAATCATGGCAGCGTGTGCCTGGCAGCACACACGCGTGGCCAATGATGGCCGCACACGCATGGCTATGTCGAGCCAAGGCCTGCGCACTATGCAGACCCTTCTTTTGGTTAAAAATTGTACCCTTGGGTGCAGTTTTGGGTCTGATGGGTGGACATTTACCTGGCCCACATGCCAAAGGGGTATTTGCAGGCTAAGGGCCAATTCTACTTGGTCAAAACCTATTTAAATATGCATGAAAATATTGTTAAATTCAAAAAAATTTAAATTTTGAGTTTTGACTTCAAAACTTCATGTAAATATGCCTACATTCTTCTCTCTTGGGCATGAGGTAACCTTTGAGAAATCTCTAGTGCTTTCTCACTTGAAGAACTTAGAATTTTCCTTAGCTCTCTCTCCATTTCTCTCCTTTCATTATCATCATCTTCTTCTTTTCTAGTCTTGGGAGTAAGCTTCTGCAAGTTTGAACTCTTCAAGGGAGCACGAGGAGGCTTATGGGAGAGAGATCTTCATCATCTTGGAGCTTTGCCCAAGGAAACCCTAGGATCATTCGAAGAAGGAGACTGATTTCTAAAATCATTTCCATTAAAGGTTAGTCCCCTTTTTTGTTTTTCTTTATTTTCGTTCCCAAAATATGTTTTTTACATTGCTTTGTTCATGCATGGTTGACTAATTTTTCTTAATTTACATGCAAATGAACAGTAAGAATAAGTGTTTGGGTTGGAATTTTTTTTCATTATTATGTTCATTTTGAGGTTGAGATTTATCAACCTAGGAAAGCCCTTCACGAATGTGTACATGTTAAAATGCATCTTCATGACATTTTCACGTTTAGCTTTTGCCTTAATCATCTGATTAGGGATCCCAATGAATGCTTTCTTATGTCGTTCTCTATTTCATATGTATTTGACTTTCTTCCTTACCCAATGGTAGGAGAAATAGATTTCCTTGTAAGAGATGAAATGATTATGGTTTTATGCTTACATATAAAAATATTTGGAATCATGTTTACAAAAAATTCCAAAAGCAAGAACCCTTTTCAATCAGGCCTTGGAGACTTACCACAGGCTCTTGCATGAATCCAAGTTCCTCTCTAGCCTACAAGGAAAAACTAAAGTCAGATATTTTTTAAGTTATTTCTTGATTTCAACTTTCATAAAGACATATGCATATATACATGTTATATACATATATATGCACATAATTGTCTCTCTTTGTCCTCCTTTTTCTATGATTTAACATATTCTTTTAAACCCAACTCAGCGGATAAAGACGCTACTGGGATTAATGATGTTCCTGACTCGGTGAATCCAGAGTCAGCGGCGCCACCGACGATGCCGCCATCTTAACCCAGCAAACTACGGCTTTGAAGCGCTGAGTCTCCCCTCCCTCTTTTGTTTGCGGTCAAGCCTAGTTCTCACCGATAGGCGCTGGTAGCTTGCTTCCATTTTCGCCTTTGTCCCGATCCTCCATCCCTCCCCTTGCTTCAAATCAAAACGCTATCACAAATCGCACAAGCTGCAGAAGCTAGCTGCTTCAAAAGAAGGCGCTAGCGCTGCTTATCCGTTTTGGTGCGGTCAGGTACAAAAAGTGATCTTGAACGGTTTCCAAATGATGTTTGTAAAGATTTTTCAATTCAAAATCTTTCAAATCAAAATGGTTTATACTCTCAAATGATTCTTCAAAACTTTTTCAAAAATTTGAAATATCAAATCTTCAAAATTTTCTCAAACATCATATCACATTTAGAATGAAAAAGATGTTTAAGCAAAAACAAAATGCATCAAGAATATGCATAGCTCTTGGATTGGTCACACCTGGTAAAGGCGCAGAGAACGGTCAGTCTTAGTACTGACAAGTGAGTCCCTTTCTTTCTCATTTTAAAATAAAACCTCATTTTTCTGAAGCACTCAAAATACTAAAATAAATTTGTTTAGGATGCAAATAGTATAGCAAATATCTACATGAACTACCCCTACTGAAACTTAAATAAAAAAATAGAGAAAAATGAAGATCCCTAACCCACGTGTACTTCCAACAAAAGTGACCTTGTTGAAGCAGCATATGCCCATTCCAATCAAGTCTTTCAATCTTCCAAGAGTTCCAACAACAGTCTCCTACAATCGTGATTAGCATTCAGTAAAAAATAAAAAAGTAAATGATGTTGGCGAACAAGTCTATGCCGTAAATATGGATTGTTCCAGCAAATTGACAAAAATATAAAGAACATAAAATAGATCAATGAAACTCTTTGTCCTCTATATGCTTACTTAAAAAGTGACATCATTGAGGCAACATATCCCGTTTCAATCAAATCTTTCAATCTTCCAAGAGTCCCAACAACAATATCCTACAATTATGACTAATATTCAATGAAAAAATTAATTGATGTTGAAAAAAAAACAAGCAAATGATGCTGGAGAAAATTGTGATATGTGATCCTCACCATGACAATCAAGTTTTCCATCTTTTCTTGGTGTTTTTAATAGTGTTCCACATGACTTCTAGAACTTGACATATTTTCGCTTATTATAGCTGACTACTAGGTCAAACTATATAGTGTAAACCAAACATAATGATATCTAAATAGAGACATACTTAAATAGAGAGATAGAGATAGACATACAATTGGGCAAAGAGTTAAAACACAATCAGTATATCTAAGAAGTAACAATAGTTCAAGAGAAACATAACAATAGTCAAATCACAAATTATTTACCAGCAAAAAAAAAAAATTCCACATAACATGAATATCAAAACAATCCATTGACATTCTAAAACACCATCATTAGTGTTGAAAGCCCGATGACAACTATTCAAAACTTGTTTTACCAAGAGAAAATACATTATTCTTCATTATTACCTGTCATCATCATACCCAGCAATAACAAAGTCAACATGTTGTCATCACATTAAATAACACAAGTAAATTGAATAAGATTGCATTAAACTTGAACACTATGAAAGTAAATCTTACTTATCAATTAGTTTGTTCATCTTGGCTCTTCAGTCCCAATAGTTGACTAAGATCAGTGTTCTATTCCAAAGCTTCTAATTCATTCATCTAAGCTTGAAATTAGTTGATCACACAATTCATTCAGTTTATCTGCTTGGTAAGATATGTATTTAGCTATAGGAGCTCATTTAGAGTTGGTGTTTTGTCAAGTATGCATGAGTAGGTACAAGACTCACATATGTGTGAACAAGGACATTCTTGTCTTCATCCATAACTCGAGATAAGATGTCACCCCGTGATGGACTATCCCTAGACCCCTCAAGCAATTAAGCTTCCAATTCTTTGATTTTCTCATACATAAAATGATTTACACTTACAAATTATGCACCATAACATGATATCCCTAAATAAATACAATCAATGCTTTCAATCACTTCTTTTGTTTCTGCACTGTGAAAGTTTAACGTTGTGCGAGTCATGACTCACATTCTAGCTCGAGATGGTTTTGGTTGGCCATTTGGAGCTTATAGTTATGAAATAGGGTGAAATAACATGTGAATAATAAAATGTAACTTAACCTATATTTTGTAGGTTGAGAAGCTCTTACTATTTGACCACGGATCATCCAAAGCTTTTTTGTCCCAATTGTTAAAAAAAGACACATCCTTTAGTTAAAGACGATAAAACCACATTTAAATCACCAAAGTAATATATTCACTACATTCTCTTTCGATGTGTCAAATCATTCAATTAGGACCCTCCACTAATCAGTAGGAATTTCTTTAGGATGATGTCAGAGATGCTCTTCAAGATTTTTATGTCATTTATAAATGACCCATAAGTTTGATAAAGAATACTTCCACAATATTTGATATTCCATTAGTACCCATTTATTCAAAGCTGCTTCCACTTCAGATCACTCCTAGCCAACAAATTTGTGCAATGGTAGTAATATTATAAAACAAAAAAACAAACAGATATGTAAGATATGAAGCATATAATGAAACTTTATAAACAAGGTACATTGACACAATTCAATAGACCTTCCTTGCAAAAGGTTGGTAGTTCTCTCCAATTATTGTACTTCAATGATGTTTTATTTAGATCTCTTGCTAGGATGGCATCCTCACCACATATATCTATAGTAACCTTCTTATTCCATGGTGGCAGGTTTATAGTGTCTAGAGCATGATTTTTGCTTCTCTGTTTTGCATGACAAGAACATTTTGCATCTACACAAAAAAGATTTTAATGAAAATGATAAATTTGTAACATGTTTTAACTAAATTGCATACCTTGTGATGTATCAAACTCAACTGTCTCATATCAACTGCACACTTGCATATTTCTGCGAAAATGAGCCATGTGCATAATGTTTAATACAATTAGATGTAAAAAATATGATTGTCTAAATGATTTCCAAAAAATATATCTAAATAATTTATTATGATAGCAAAAAATCACATAAGCCAATCAAACAAACGTTTCTTAATATTTCCTCCATCATGTACATGATCTATTGTTCTTGCACCAGCCATAGGTGTAATCTATAACCAAGTTCCTTCTTTGCTTCCCCAAAAGCCCATCAAGAACGTCAAACCACTATCAATCAAAATGTGTTGTTGGGAAGTTGCTACCGGGCAAAGCCGTTGCCTTATTTTTGTGCACAACTTGTTTGGATTATGACAATAGGTTAGGAGGGATTGGATACAAACAACCATAATATTCTAATCAGTATATTTTGTTAAGTTGAAAGCATTGTGAGATGGAGTCATAGACTACAATAATAAAAAACTACAAGTATTTATAAAAAACATAACCAAAGTCTCAAATGCTTTTTTGCCCAATACTAACTTAATGAAACTATACAAACAATTTCATAGGCAATGTGATTCAGTTGAATGTATATGCGCAACCAGATTCGGCTTCACCACAATAAAATATTGGCAAGCAATCAGCTTTACGAATGAACTCTTATCAACAAATATATTCAATGATGATTCAAGACATAGAGATGATAGGGAGAATGCACCTTAATCTTCTAAAAGAGTATTTCTACCAGACTCCATTGTTAATGGTTGTTGTTGACCCACTTTATGTCTCTGATTTACTATCGGCACACTTTAGACCTTCACGAGAACCACCACACCCAAAATAGCAAGAATATCCTCACTAGTAGTGAATGTGAAGGCACTTGGAGGGAAGCAACATTTAACCTACAAGAATCATGACCAACCCTAACGCACTAGACACATTTGTTAGAATTAGTGAAACACATCATGCTATTTGTGCTAGAGAACTAAATTTCTCACATGAAATAGAGCCATGTGTTAGGAAGTCCTGTGGTTGGGCTCCTTTTCCTAATGCATATGCAAGCTGCATTTGGGAAGAGTAGGGCGATCCCTTTCCCTCAACTGGTTCCCTTTCCCTCAACCCAGTTGAACCCTTGCATTAGGCTTTATGGATTTTCTTCAATGCATATGCCCAGTGCATTGTAGAAAGCCCTCTATTAACCCACTAGAAGCATTTATTCTCTCATGATTTTTTTTTTTGGTTTTGCTCATCTACTATCCCACGAAGCTACTTTCTCCATGCTCCAGTCACCACTAGTGTTTCTCAAACAATCCCTGCCAGAATGATCAGCTGTTGCTGCATTAGTCATCTTCGGTGGTGGCATTTAACAAAAAAACTTCTCTAGAACCATAGATCTTTGCTGCATTGATCATCACTACCAATACTTCATTGAAAACCCTAAATAGAAGGTCAATCATTGCCACATTCTTCATTTTCCATGGCTCATGAGGCAGAAATCATTGATTGAAAGGTCACAACCTACGATCACTGTGAGATGCAGTTGATTCTTCTGCAAAGACTTCTTTACTCATTTCATTTAGTCTTCTTCTCAGATCTCGGTGGTGTTTCATCTCCTTTGCCAATTTATCAGATCCCTCGCTGCAATCTACTAGTTCATATCCTCTGGTATATGTTTGCCCAAAAGTTGGGGCTTTTTAGGCTGGTATTTGGATCAGTTAGTTCTGCATCGATTGGGACTGACTGTTAGTTGTATTGGAATTTCAGCAGCTAATACCTAGAATCTGTGATGCATTTACTACTTTGTTCCAAGGAAGGAGTTGAAATTCATCTAAGGTAAGCTTTTCCATGTTCAAGATCTGCAAGCATGTGTGCCATGGGGTAGGAGAGCCATAGGTAGGAGAGCCATAGAATATTTCTGCATAAAAGTTTCCCCATGTGGCTATTGAAGATGTAGTCTTTAAGGTGATTTTAATAATTTCTGCAAGAGTGAGTTCCCGAAAAGAATTATGTGACTGGAAGGAAATTAATTTTAAGGTAAGTTTAAAAGCGAACATCAAACGCTAGGAGGATGCGAAAAAGAAAAAAAGGAACAGAGAAGTTCACAACACTTTTTATTATTGTTTCTGCCTTTGTTGCTTCATTCATGTTATTCTTGCTAGTATCGACATTGTTTTGATTACTTTGGATATTGAAGCACTTCTCAATAAGGTGGTATAAATGTAGATATGCAAAAGGGAAAGCAACCCACTATGGAATTGATAGACTATAAGAAACTTAATTGGAGGATGTATTCCTTCAATTGTACATTGAAAGAGGTGGTTTCTTTGTATTCTATTTGTAATGCCTAATATAAGTCAGCTGTCAGCATTTTCTGTATCTCAAATTTGTTTCTTTTAGTTCCAATGAAGGTCTTAACACCCCAAATGTTTAGCATTACTTAGTGGCCTCATATTTCAGTTTAATATTTCTGAAGTTTTTTTATCAACGTCAAACAAGAACGCACCAAGATGAAGATCCTAAATCGAGAACTTTATAATTGGGGGTTTCATTTGACATTTAATTTGAAAAAGTTAGAAATTTATTGAAACACTAATTTATAACTTCTGTCATCCTTGTATCTCTGTTAAATCAAACTTATTTTTACAACAGTATTGATGCAAATTAAATCAGCTCGACCAGTCTCCACCCTCATAATAGCTTCTCAGCTCTAAAAAAGCATAAAGAATTACCTATAGTGGTTTTCTTTGATATCATAGATGACAAATTCAAATTATTTTTTTTATCATTTTTATGTGAATGAATATTTTAAATTATAGTTATCAAACATATGAAGGGAGAATTGCAGGTGGCATGGTTCAGAAGCTCAGGGTGTGTATGTTTCTTCACTTCTAGCAGTTAAATAGATGTCCGTATTTATAAATTTTCAGATTTATTTCTAACTTATTTCAGGTTATGCAATATTTTCTTGCCAATTTTTTGTTCAATATGAAGGTGCACGTTCTATGGGTTGGCAACATTAATCCTGATTAATGAAGTTGATTGCCAGTACTTACATCGACTTTCTGTAAGAAATTGTTTCTATTATGGAATGATGCATATTTGGGGATTGTTTGTGATCCCTAATAACATTTTCCTTCTATAGTTAGTGTTGCTAAGTGTTTATTTTACATGGAATAAATATCACTGCATAATTTCAGCACACTTTATTGTTTTTTTTCTTGAAGTTGAATTGCCTGACATTACAACTTTATGAATCTGTTTTTTGAATAATTAGCTAGAGCTCATTCTCCTTTCCATTCAGATATGTTGTTCAATATGTAGGAATATAAATGTAGAGTAATTTGTATTGGAATAACAAATCCTTGATATACCAAAGATTTTTTTCATTTAATTTGCAGGACTCAGAGAAGAAGAAAAAGTTTCATACTATTGAAGGAAAAAAGCGGGGTGCCATGCTAAGGACGAAATTGCTTGTCTTGAGCATGTTCTGGATTCCATGTCAGAAGAGAGTGTATCAGAAATCTCTGATATGGTATTGGACCAGAACCCCCATATTTGTGATTGCAATGTCATGAATGAACAAGATAGGCATTGTGGTGCCTGATGTGCAGATGACGCTATTAATCCTATATTGGTTGATAAGCATATGAAAGTTCAGGGAGCATAAGAGAATCTGCCATAGGCAAAGGAAAAATGAGTTGAAACTTATGGCCTAGAATGTATTATGAATTGTTGAGAGCCGAGGCTCACAGAGAAGTCGAGTTCTTACATTCGGTTTCCCCCAATATTATGCTTTTATGACTCTATGTAAAACTCCAATATACATGAATTTGGTGTGTTTTTTTTTTTGTCTAATTTGTCTAATGATCAGTTTCTGGCTAGGACTATCCTTTGTAGGGACCCAGATTCTAATGTAAGAGTTGATATTGCTGCAGATTTTGGATTTGGATGATTACGTGGTTAAATGAACACGATTTGGTTTCTTTGTATGTGTTTTGCATAAGCATAACAACGCTTGGCATGAAAACTCTTTTTCATTATTATGTTTTATTTTGATTATGGGTGTGTTGTGTTAGAATGCCGACTTGAAAATTCCTCAAAAGAAGGGAGCGCTAGCTACAAAATTCTAGAAATACATGTACTCAAACATAAGCGGCTTCTTTCATTTCTCTATTTTTCTTAATGACAAATACATAGCTTATTTATAGGTCACCAAGAGACTTAAGTTACACAATTCATTTATACCTATTTAAACATGAAACTCCTTATTTTAATAACTATTCATAATTTCATAAGTTTTTTTTTTCTTACAAACTTTTCAAATTAATTTACCATAAAGTGAAAGTAACCACCTCACTAAATCACACCATAACTCATAATAAAAATATAACAAAGATATGGAGCATTAATATCATTTCTCCCCTTTAATGTCACAACCCAAATACTCCTAAATTTCCTCTAAATTTGACAAACTTTGTCATTGGCAATGACTTAGTAAAGCCATCAGCAACTTGTTCTTCATATGCACATTTCTTTACTACAACAAGTCCAAGTGATATGACATTTCTAATGAAATGATATTTGAGCTGCACATGTTTTGTCCTTTCATGAAAAATATGATTTTTTTAATAGAAATTACTGAATTGTTGTCACAAAAAATCTATGTAGGTTCCTTTTGACTCAATTTGACATCTTCTAAAATTCTTCTCATCCAAATGGCTTGACATGCTACTAGATAAACAACTATGTATTCAGCTTTTACTGATGATAAATCTACTGAGTCTTGCTTCTTTGAACTCCAATTAACTACTTTAGACCCAAACGTGAAAAATATATCCACTTACTTTTACGACCATCTATCGAACTTGCCCAATCACTATCAAAGAAACCACATAAAGTGAGTTTAGTTGATGCCTTGTACCATATTTCAAAATCAATAGTTCCTCGAACATAACGTATAGTGCATTTAGTTGCTCCCAAATGATGTGTTGATGGAGAATGCATAACTAGTGAGACCATGCTCACAGGAAATGTAGTATCTGACTGAGAATGTATTAAGTACATCAGTCCCCCAACTATCCTTTTGTAATACCTCTCATCAATTTTTGAAGTTCTGTCATCTATAGTTAATTTTTGAAATGTATTCATAGATGTAGAACATATCTTGCACTTATCCATTTATCCTTATTGAACTTTTTTCAGTAAATCTTGAGCATGCTTATGAGATAAAAATGTCTTCATCTAGATGATGTATGCCTTCATCATGCTCTTTTTGAATTCATCATTAAGCTCATATGAACTGCCTGTATAAATAATGTCATCAATGTATATACTTACAAGTATAATGTCACCACCTTTCATTTTCATATGTTTGTTGGTTCACTTTCACTTCTATAAAACTTATTTTTTAGCAAGTATGGGTCTAACCAACTATACCATGCACGTGGTGCTTGCTTAAGTCTATACAATGGCTTGTTCAACTTATATATTTTTTTCTTCTTTTCCTGCAATAACCTAACCTTGTGGTTGCTATGCATAAATTTCTTTATTTAAATAGCCATTTAAAAAAGCAGATTTCACACCAAGTTGGAAAACTTTCCACTCCATTTGAGCTGCAATCGCAACAACCATACGAATGGTCTCAAATCTAGCAATAGGAAAAAATGTTTCAAGAAAATCGTCACCATGTTTTTGAGCATAGCCTGTTGCTACAAGTCATTATTTATATTTTTTTATTTTACCATCAACATCATGTTTAACTTTATAAACCCATTTTACCCCTATTGGCACTTTATCACAAGGTAAGTCCACTAGTTCTCAAGTCTCATTCTTCTATATCAATGCAATTTCTTCTTTCATTAAATTTACCCATTCTATGTTTTTGCATGCTTCATCATAACTTAATGGTTCAAATGCAATAAGAGCAAAAGAACATTTTTCAAATACATATTCAAAAAACTTTACCTTCCTTGAAGGTGAGACGGAATCAAGTGTACTTTCAAACATTTTCCTTGATGGATTGCTTGTAGATGGCACATCCTTTGATGCTACTCCCTCCATTTCACATGCTTGATTTCATCATTCTCTCATTTCCAGCAATGTTCTTTATCACACATCTCTCCTAATAATTAGTTTCTTGGTTACAGGATTATAAAATCTATATCCTTTAGCATAAAAAATATAACCAACAAATATGCACTTCTTACTCTTCTTTTCCAACTTGGCTCATTCATAAGCAACACATCCAAATACACATAAATGGCTTACATTGGGACTGTAGTTCCATTGACATGGTACATTATTTTGAACTACTTTTGTAGGAGATATAATCAACAGATATATAGATGTTGCTACTGCTTCTACCCAAAAAACATATGGCAAGTATTTCTCAAGAAGCATGTTGCATGTCATTTCCACCACTGTCCTATTTTTTCCTTCTGCCACCCCGTTTTTTTGTAGTGTTTTTCTTATAGAAAATTGTCTATGTATTCCATTTTCTTTGCAAAATAGTTCAAATTCAGAAGAAACAAATTCACTGCCTCTATCAGTACGAAGTGTTTTTATTGGTAGATCACTTTCTTTCTCAATTAGCACTTTAAACTCTCTGAATTTGTCAAAGACATCAGGTTTTTATGCTAAAAATAACCCAACTCATACGTATATAATCATCACTGAATAATAAGAATTATTTGATCTTATTTAATAATAATGTGTTCATTATCTCACAAACATCAGCATGAACAAGTTCAAGTGGTCTCCTAGCGCTCCATGGTTTTCCTACTAGAGATGGAGTTTGATATTGTTTTCCAAAAACACAACTTTAACTAACTTTATCAGTCATTGAAATAAATAGTAAACCATGCATCATATTTTTTTGATTTTATAACTTCAAACCACTATAGTGCAAGTGTCCATATCTTATGTACCACAAATAGCCACTAATGTGCATGTATCCATAGTTGCAACCACAAGTGGAAACAGACTTATTTTGTAGCATGGGGGTTTCTGCTATTATCATGTCAGTCTTCTTATGCTTTATTTCACAAATTTCATCATGAAAATTGAACAAACAATATTTTGGATAAGTTGGCACACACTAAGTAGATTATGAGACAAACCAGCTATGAAATATACATCTTGAATAAATTTTTCTTATTTGATTTGATTTTCACTACAACAGTACCCGTTCCTTCCACTTTTATCTTATTATCATCACCTAACTTGACCTCCAGCTTTACTGATTTGTCAAGCTCTTTAAAAAGCACTATTTCCTGTCATATGATTGATGCAACCATGATCTAAAAACCATGCCTATTTTTTTACAATTGTCAACACTTGTAAGAAATAAATTAGTATCATCTTTTGCAATATTTGCATGTTGCTTATTTTTCTCAAAGTAATTTGCTTCAATATGCCCAAATTTCTTACAATAGAAGGATTGCTTTGCTTTATAGTTTGCTATATAGGTATTACCTTCCTTAGAGAACTTTGCATCATGTCTTCCGTGGCCTCTTTCTCTACCACAAAAGATGCCTCTATAACCTCCTCTACCACAACCTCTAAATCCACATGTTTTATCATTCATCCCTTTAGTTAATTTCTCTTTTGAGTTTTCTGTTTTAACTTGGAAAGCATGCTCAATAGTCTTTTCTTCAACTCTGTTCATACAACTCGCATGTGCTAACAAGGAACTGGTCAACTCATTAAGATTGTCGGGTGAGAAACCCTTAGATTCTTCAATTGCAGTTAGCACATGATCAAACTTATGAGAAAGACTCTTAAGACTTTATCCACAAGCTTTTGATCAGAAATATTCTCTTCAAAAGACTACATTTGGTTTATAATAACCATAAGTATGGAAAAGAAGTCTTGCACAGATTCAGCATTTTTCATAAAAAAATGTTTCAAAATCTCTATGTAGGGATTGTAACTTAACAGTCTTCAAGAAAATATTGTTTTAAAATATTCCATGGCTGGTTGGTTGTGATTGCATTTGCAATTCTTGAAAAAAATGTTATTTATAATTACTTGTTGCAAAACCAATAATGCTTTTGCATCCTTTTTATGATTTTCTGATTTGTTCATGATTTTCCATGTGATTTTTCGTTCTCCCCAACAACACCATTATCAACCGAATCCCATAAATCTTGAGAATAAAAAATGTTTTTATCTTGATGCTCCAAAATTCATAATTTTCACCATTGAAAATAGGAACCAAAGTGTGCGACAAGTTTAGGGAAGTCATACCAGATGTCATATGTACCAATATCCCTCTCCATGTGCTCAACTTAGCCTTCACTTTCCAACACTTTGGCTTCAGTAGTAATATTTGCAATTCCAAGGCACACCTCGAACTTGGCTCTAATACCACTTTGTTAGAATGCCGAGCTAAAAATTTTTCAAAAGGAAGAGAGAACTGGCTACATAGTGCTAGAAATACATGTATTCAAACATAAGCGACTTCTTTCATTTCTTTGTTTTTCTCTATGACAAATACATAGTCTATTTATAGGTCTCCAAGAGACTTTAGTTACACAATTCATTTATGCCTATTTAAACATGAAACTCCTTATTTTAATAACTATTCATAATTTCATAATTTTTTTCTTTAATTTACCATAAAGTAAAAGTAACCACCTCACTAACTCACACCATAACTCATTAAAAGTATAATAACTCTTTAGTTGACACTCGAATTCAGCTTGACTCCCATATCGCTTTGCTCAAGCTCGAGCTTGAGCTGGACTCGTTTAAGCTCGTCGTGAGTGAAGGATGATCCTCATATTCTTCAAGCTATGGGGGAAAAAAGGGAGTAGCTGCATTATTTCATTGTTCTTCTCTAAAACATAAAGTGTTCACTAGAAAACAGTGTGTAAAGAGTACCAACTTAAATTTTATTGCTCACATCAAAAATCAATTATACATTGATCCATACAACCTAGCATTGAAACCAAAAAAAAATATTACCTAGTTAACTTGGGGTTCCAGCTCGATAGAAAGAGGAGGTGGGAGGAAGAATAAAAAAAAGTAGAATGAGAGAGTGAGAGAGAGAGACAAACAAACAGAGAGATGGAGGAAAGAAGAAATGAAAAAAAAAGGAGAGAGTTATAAAACATAGCAGGAAAAATGAAAGACAAATGAGCCAAGTTGAGTTTAAATGAGATGAGCTCGTGTATCTCGAACTCGACTGGTTTATAACTCAAGCTTGAATTCGACTTGTTTAATAAACGAGTAGATCTCTAGCCAAGCTTATACAAGTGAGTTCAAGTTGATGAAAAAGCAGAATAATAACAAAGACACAAGCTGTTAACGTGGTTCGACTAAACTTGGCCACACTCTCTCTCGATACTTTTGAGAGAGTTATTTATTGGTATATATAGTTGGGGTTACTACAGAGATCCAATAATCATGGATCTTGATTTTGATAAGCAAGGTAACTCTTGAATTTTAAATTCTTTCTCTTTGTGCTTAGTCGGATGCTTGATTTTAGCAATTGATCTTCCATCGTGATCTTCAGCCCACTCCTTGATTTTAGGAAGTGATCTTCCATCTTGATCTTCAGCCGATTGCTTGATTTTAGGAGGAAATCGTCCATCGTGATCTTCAACCATCTTTATTTCATCATGCCCCCTCAAGCCAATACTTGTGTCAACATGATTGAGTTTGTCTTTGAGAAAATGAAACCTTGGCCCTGGTAACAGTTTAGTTAAAATATCTGCTATCTAATATTCAGATTTGACAAATTTAACTTTCTCCTTTACTGACTTTCTCTCTAACAAATTGAAAATCTATTTCGATATGCTTTGTCTGAGCGTGAAAGACAGAATTAGTTTCAAGATAGGTGGCTCCGAGATTATCACACTTTAATATAGGAACTTCATGTAGTGGGACTTGTAAGTCGTTGAGAAGGTGCCTTAGCAATGTAAGTTCTGCAGTAGCTCCAGCCATGGCTTTATATTCTTCCTTTGTACTTGAACGAGCTACTGTATGTTGTTTTTTTTATCCCCAAGAGATTATGTTTCCTCCCAACATAGTGTTGAAACCATTTGTGGATCTTTTGTCATCAAGGCAACTGGCCCAATCAGCATCTGAATATGCTTCAAGTTTCCAATGTGGGGATGCTTTTATATGTAGACCATAAGCTCGAGTTCCTTGAAGATAGCAAAGAATTGGCTTTACATGAGTCCAGTGAAGATCAATGGGTTCATGAACAAACTAATATGCCTTGTTAATTGCAAATGCAATGTCTGGACGTGTGAGGATCACATATTGTAGCGCGCCCACAATGCTTCTATACAGTGTTTCGTCCTTGAGCTTTTTCTCCTTCAAATTTTGAAAGAGATATGTTACGGGCAGCGGGTGTGACGACGGCTTTGGCTTCTCCCATTTGAGCTCTATCAAGGATGTCGCTTATGTATTTTCTTTTTTGTGAAAGATTAAGTTCAGACCCATTATATTCAATTTCTATCCCAAGGAAGTAATGGATCTTTCCCAAATCTTTGATGGAGAATTTGTTACTTATCTCACGAATGATGTTTCGTATCTCAAATGGAGACTTTCCTGTCAGAATAATATCATCAACGTATATATGATAATATACACAATGTATGATGGTGAAGTAAACAAAGACGAACCATATCTGAATCCTACAAATCATTTAGATATGAGATACATGCTCAAACTTTTAAACCATGCTCGAGGGGCTTGCTTAAGTCCATATAATGACTTCTTCAATTTGCATACATAATCAGGATGATCATTGTCTTCAAATCCTGGTGGTTGACTTATATATACTTCTTTCTTTAGTGTGCCATGCAAAAAGGCATTGTTAACATCTAGTTGGTGAATAATTCATCTTTGACTGGTAGCAATAGATAAAACCAATCAAATAATAGTGGGTTTAATGACTGGGCTGAAAGTTTTTGAATAATCAATACCTTCTCTTTGACTATACCCTTTGGCTACAAGACGCACCTTGAATCATGCCACTGAGCCATCTGCATGTCTTTTGACCTTGTATACCCACTGGCAACCCACAACAATATAATAAGGCTGACAAGGTACCAATTCCCAAGTTTTCATTTTGTGAAGAGCATAGATTTCACTGGACATGGCATCCACCCACCTAGAATCTCTTTGAGCTGCTTGGAGATTTATGGTTCAGAATCTCCGATAGGTGTCAATTTCACTAAGGTAAGAGAAAATTTTGGGTCTACGTGCCCCATCTTGAGATCTAGTGATCATAGGGTGACTCCTGGTATGGTTGGCATGGGACAATGGAGGTTGAAGTTCAGGTTGGCGAAGAGGTTCAGTGTGTCTCAATGTTAGTAGGAGTAGGTTGGTATCTTCATTGCTAGGACTTTGGTTGCATGATTCAGTAATTTTGGAACAAGAGTTTAGCAAACAAGTTAGAGACTTTACAATTGGTGGATCGGTTTTGCAGAATGCAAGCCATTGAACAATTTCTTTAGCTATGGTTGGTGGTGACTTGCCTGAGTAAAGAAATGTGCTTTCATTAAATAAGACATGTCTAGATATGATGGTATGTTTGTTTAATGGATTATAGCAAATGTAACCTTTATGACATTTAGCATAGCCAAGAAAAATGCAAGCATAAGACTTTGGTGCAGGTTTGGATTTGCGTTGAGGCCAAGCAAGAGGGTATACAATACATCTAAAGACCTTTAGATGCTCTAGTTGAGGTTTTTCACCAAGTAACTTTTCATATGGTGTTAACTTCTGCTGGTCGACTATAAGTAACCTATTGATAATGTAAATTGCCATTTTGAAAGCATCAATCCAAAAGTGTGTGGGCATACTTGCCTGAATGAGTATACTCAATCTGATTTCCACAATATGTTGATGATTCTGCAATCCATTTTGTTGTGGTGCATGCAGGCATGAAAGTATCATCGAATGCCTTGAGCATTAAGATAGTAAAAAAAGGCATGGCTCATGAATTCTCCACGAGAATCACTATGAAAGATTTTCACTTTGTGTTCAAGTTGTCACTCAACAATCTTGTGTGGAAATTTTGAAAACAAGCAAAGGCTTCTGATTTTTTGACTAAAGAGAAAATCCATGTAAAACATGAGTAAACATCTACTATTACCAAATAATAGTTGTAACCTTCCCTAGATGTACACGGAGCATGTCCTCATAAATTTGCATGAAGCATTTCTAAAGGAGAGGATGCCTTGAAATCTGTTATAGGGAAAGGTAATTGATGCATCTTGGTTAAGGCACAAATAGAACACACTTTATATTTATGCATAGAATTAGCATAAATTAATCTTGATGCAATCATCTTATTCATGAAATGAACATTTGCATGTCCCAAGCATGTATGCCATAGATTAAATAACTTATTAGAGTTCCCTACAGAATGTCTAGAAGCGTCAACAACTCCCTTTGAAATAGAAATATAGCTTTTGCAACCTTCATGTTGCACTTTATTCCTTGCCTCAATGGCTACAATGTCTCCAAGAGCACTCGACCACGAGTATAATCCTTCTTTAAGAAGTCCACTGTGCATTATGTTCCCCATTTGCATGTTCTTAACAGTAAATTCATGAGCTATGAATACCATTTTGCAAGATTTGTCCTTTGTAAACTTTGCCACAAAAAGTAAGTTCTTTTGTAATGTTGGCACATGCAGAACATTCTTTAAGGTAAAGGAAGTATTTTTTGATGGCATCGATACATTACCAATACTTTTAATAGCAAGTCTTTCTCCACTTCTTACAACAACAAAATAAGATCTAGAGTAAGAAATAGTACCTTGCATAGATTGTTTGTTGCTGGCCATATGGTGGGTAGCACCTGTATTAGGATACCACTCTTGACTTTGACTATCATCACCTATATTAGAAGGAGATGTATCAGTATTGGCTTGACTTGTGTTTGCTCCAACATTAAGTGCCATGGCCATAAACGCCTTTGGTATATCGTAACACTGGTGGCCTGTATGATTTTTGC
The DNA here is from genome assembly GCA_011799765.1 of Nymphaea thermarum. Lineage (NCBI taxonomy): Eukaryota > Viridiplantae > Streptophyta > Magnoliopsida > Nymphaeales > Nymphaeaceae > Nymphaea > Nymphaea thermarum. The sequence continues at coordinate 88,806 of JAANDH010000650.1, read as the reverse complement.
GACCACAATATTGACATATGATTCCTTGAGCAGATTTGAAGTTGGTGTTGGGATTATTGTTTCCACACCCACTATTGACGTAGTTATTATTGGTACGGTTGTGACCACCATTTCGACCACTACCTCTTCATCTTGCCTAGTTGAAGTTACCTCGGCCTGCATGGTTGAAGTTACCTCAGCCTCACCCACATTGGCCTACACAGGTGACAACAAAGGAGTTGTTGTTATTGTATAATGGTGGCACAAGAATGCGAAGACGATTTTCTTGAGTGACCAGCTTATCAAAAATTTCAAAAAAACTTGGTAATTTCTTGAAAGTGGTAATGGTGGTGATAAACACTTCACATTCACTAGATAATCCATTAAGAGTATAAAGAACCAGATCTGAATCAGAAACCACATGATTGACAGTAGCTGAAGAGTCATGCAAAAACTTAATGCGATTCAAGTAATCAGCTATGAGCATGTCACCCTTTTTCACATTTTGTAAATCACGTTTCAATTGAATGATCCTTAAGTTAGACTATGAGGCATGTTGTTGTTCAAGAGCACATCAAGCTTGACGGTTCGAGGTATAGGAAATTAGCTAAGGTGAAATAGGTTTAGACAAAGTTGTCGTAATCCAACTCAAAGCTAACTGGTCTGCATGTTCCCATGTATCTATTAGAACATTTGGTGTCTTAACAATATCATATTCTGGATTCACCTTAGTTTGATCAGAAGCAAGATATTTTGGTGGAGCATCAAGAGAACCATTAATGTACCTCATTAAGCCCTGACTTTTCATCAAACTGGTAGTTTGTGAGCACCATAGAAAATAATTGTTTTTGTCCAATCTGACAGAGACTAAGCTGGAAAATGCATTCCATTGAGTTCCTAGATTAGGGGCAGGGGCTACGGTAGAGCCAGACGCGGTTGAGTTTGCAGCAGCCATGACACCCACAACTTGCTCCTTCACTGTCCACAGGTTCTTATGCAATGATTTGCCGGCAGCTCCAAAAAATCCGAGATTGCACAAAGGTGTTCTGCAGACACCTGGACGTCCAAGAATCTACTGCTCAACAACTAGAAACACCGAAGAAATCAGTGCTAGTGGATGAGATCACTGTGATCAAGTGATGTCTCATCTGTTCTTCAGTTTACAGTCGTAGCTGCTTCAGATTTTTTATGTTAATTACACCACCAACAGAAACAATCAATTTGCTTAGGAAGGATCCTCTGATCACTGTGATACTATTGGAATGAATACCACTCTTCGACAGATCTTAGTTCGCTGGAAAAAACACGCAGATTTCTCTCGCTAGTGAAGATTTCTCTCGCTAGTGACAGTCACACATACCATGGAGGAATAGAGAAATATAACGAGGCAAAGCAGATTTAAATCTTGAACAAACTAATGTCGATCCACCAGGGAAAGTTAGAGTGAATCACCAAATGGAAGTAGTAACTAATTCCGACAGAGATTGGAAAACAATTGAAGTCGATGATTGTCTGGCGGCAGCCACAAGACATGCGGTATGTTCCTATGTTCTTCCTTTGTTGCTTTTATGGCTCTGATACCATGAAAAAGTAGAATAATAACAAAGACACAAGCTGTTAACGTTGTTCGATTAAACTCAGCCTACTTCCTCTCTATACTTTTGAGAGAGTTCTTTATTGATATATATAGTTGGAGTTACAACAGAGATCCAACAAATCGTGGATCTTGATTTTGATAAAGAAAGGTAACTCTTGAATTTTTGAATTCTTTCTCTTTGTGCTTAGCCGGTTGCTTGATTTTAGTAATTGATCCTCCGTCGTGATCTTCAGCCCACTACTTGATTTTAGAAGTGGTCTTCCATCTTGATCTTCAGCTGATTGCTTGATTTTAGGAGGAAATCTTCCATCGTGATGTTCAGCCATCTTTATTTTATCATTTGAGCCCAAGCCGGCTTGGCTAGTTCTACATTCCTAGCCCATTGTACCTAGAAGCAAAGGTAAGCACCTATTTGGTGAGTTGATGGCTTTAAAACTATATATATATATATATATATATATATATATATATATATATATATATATATATATATATATATATATATATATATATATATATATATATA